>JAUKWC010040498.1:0-51931 GCA_032356245.1 Endocladia muricata | reverse complement strand
CGGCTGTTCGAGGTGAAGAGGGCCAGGCAATGAGGGTGGCAGTGTGGTTTGGTTTACGTTCTGGACGGAAAGGGAGCCGAGACTGGTAGTGACGTTGAAGAGTGGCGAAGTGGTTGTGGTTCGATGCGATGTGGGGATTGCGGGCTGTCGGAGGTGGAGAGAATGAGGGAGTAATGGTGTTGGTCGTAAAGAGTGGTCCGCAAACCGGAAGAAAAGACTGGCGGGAGAGGTAGCGTCGTCAGAGAGTGCCAACGTGTACGGTGCTCGATGTGGTACGTGGAGGCTGGGCTGTTGGATCGGGAGAGAGCGTGGGAGCGCGGGTGATGGTCGTGAAGTGCGGTGTACAGACCGGAAGGAAAGGTGGGCAGGAGGGGTGGCGTCGTTGGAGACAGGCGAGGTCGTTAGTATTTGGTACGATGCGGGGAGTGTGCGCTGTTGTAGGTGGAGAGAGAAAGCGTGTGCGGCTGAGGTTGGGGTGTGGTGTGCTAACTGGAACTGATGGTGGGCGGGATGAGAGGCGTCGTCGGGGAGTGGCGAGACCTATGGTGTGCGGTGCAATGACGGGAGTGCGGGCTGTTGGAGGTGCAGAGGACGAGTGAATAGGGGTGATCGTGGGGCATTATTGTGATATCGTAGATCCGTCTAAATACGTTATAGGGACTATTCATGTAGCAGTACCGAAATGCAGTACAATGAGACCGGATGTCCACAGGCTGCGGTGACCATTTGGTGTAGTTTCAGTAATTGCGATGCGCAGCTGCCTTTTTCGCAGTTCTGAACGTGGCAACACTGCATTCGGAGCTGTGAAACGTGCATTTGTTGAGCAGTAAATCTAGGGATGGACTTTTACACGTCGTATTACGCTCGGTATTATGACTGCATCCGAGATTTCTACAGCTTCGCATATATCAGCTCGTACTACTTGGCCAGACATTTCGACAAGTGCAGTTCGAAGTCTTGTAATACTAGACTCGTAAGCTCACCTGGTGAAAGTCCCAGTATAGTAATACTCAACTCGGACGTCCAGCCGATGGAAGTCCGGGCCTATAAATACTAGATCTGGAGCTTCAAAATATGTAGCTGACTGCGAGTACTACATTACCCTGTACTGCACTGAGTGGACATCCGCATCCGGTTCCGGAAACACAAACGTTACTGAAATCTATGGTGAGGTGTGGCCGATATTTGAATACAACCACGATGATAGTTCTGGCTGTATGGAAAACAAAGAAAAGATAAGTTTTGTCGGGATGTTTCTGTCGTTCTTACACAACGTCTGAGTCCAACTTTTGTGGTCATTTTCTCATTCCTGACGAGAAAAGAAGTGCTCCTAATGAACAGGCTAGCATTTGATGATGTTTCCAAGACAGGCGAAGACATTTCCTCCACTTCAGTCACGTCAGGCTTCCAATTAGCTGCGGGGAGCAGCAAACTCACGGTGGTAAGAGACGAGCCGAATATGACGGGGCACGTGTGCACTGACCAAGAACCACTAGCGTTGGTCAGGATTGCTGGGGTTGGCATCGGGTGAGGACCTCATGTATCATCAGAGCTTGGAACATCGTAAAGGTAGCTCATACACACGTACTCGTACCGACAGAACTATGAGGTCTCTATGGAAAAACGCTATGAAGCACACCGTTACACACTCGCTCGGATGCAAAGATACTTTTGCTGTCGTCCGCGGGACATTAGAATGAGAGATGCGTGAGATGTTGACAAATGTACGACGTCGGCAATCATTTTCGGTCCTGGAATCCACATTCCGTACCTGTATGACCTTCAAGAGCGATGCTAGAAGACCAAGACTCCGATCTGAATTATTCTCTATTGCCCACTCACTGGCGTGCTGATGCAAAATACCATGAGGAGAGTTTTGTGTATGAGTGGCAGGCTGGTGGGTGCGAAGTACATCAGCAACGTAGGCTTTGAGAGTGTATTTGACAACCACGAGACCCCATCAAGCATAGAAGCTTATAGCCTGACGTCTTTGAGGACCACACGGGCTGCAAATATGTGAAAATAGGCTCCCAGTAGTACCCAGGATTTCACACATATATGTTGCGAGTGATTATGAAGTGCTCGAATAGAGGATGACCTTTGCCGTCTACATATGAGAAAGGATTGATCAGAGTAATAAGCCGAAAAGGGCGAGAATTTTCAAAAGGGAACCTATTGAAATGAAGGCTTAAGGAACTTGTTGGCCGTTTCACAGGCACAGGTCGAGCCTCGTACTACTGCGGAAGTCCCATGGAAAGTTTGCATGTACTTACCAGTGACGAGAAACAAAAGCTCCTCCGGCCCTCAGTCGCCCCATCGAGAGCACGTGACTTCCAAAATATCACTATGTGTCGTAGGAAGACAATCTTTGAAGATGCTGTGGTAAACGCGTGCATAAGTCAAGTTTCGTCACGAGATGAGTCCTGTAGTACGGCTACTTCGGAGCAAGCTGAGCCCCTTGAAAACCATAGCATGCAGAGAAGGGAAATAGAGATACTTGACCTCTAGCAAAACTTCATTCTCGCTGACCCAGAGATGAATATCATCGCCTGTTCCTGGTGATTGTCCGTCTAGAAAGTTTCGTTCATAAAAGGAGATGAAATATGAAGAGGTTGCATTGAAAACCGCATTTTGAAGAAATCATGAGTTCGTCGACGTTATATTCCCTGCCGAAATCATGGTGCTGAGCTAAAATGAGACCGAGGCCACTCTCGAATGAAGCAGGGCACAGTCCTCACTTTTTTTGGAAACTACTGGTATCTTCCAACCGGTAATATTTTAAGACCGATTCTTAGCGATAGTTTCGAAAACGCCAAAGAATTCTCGCCAAACATTAGATTTGCCATTGTTGGAGCAGTTTCCCTTACTCGTTCTGCAGTAGTCTGGTGGTCTACTATATAACATACGCAGGTGTGAAGTCATAATTACGGACGGGATGGATTGGGAGGTGGTTAGAAGTTGCAGAAGCACCGACAGCACAAAGAACAAACCAGTTTCGCAGTGTTGTGTGTTTACACTTACGCTCTCTGAGTGTACGTCACTGAGGATGTGCGAATGCGGAATATCTGAAGAAAGTTTCTGTGTAGCGAAAGTTCGAAAGTGACAAATCTTCACACCTTTTGGTCGTTGACAATACGTCGGAGGGAGTTCAACTCGTCCTATACCAGCTCACATATTCATCGCGTCAACCGGACAACTTTTGTTCATTTTCGACGTATAACTCAGTCCATGTGAGACTATGTTTGTTCTTCCATATGCCCAATCGCGTCCTCCGAAAGGACATCCCCCCATGTGAAGTAGAGACTAAGTGCCTTCTGTAAGTTTTCTACCTGGCTGACTAATGCGGAGGTCGACGCCTCACTCTTAACTCTGATTAACGTACTATCGCGAAGCTCCAATATTTCCTGTTGTCCCAATGATCAGTTTCTTGACTTCCCTCGCCATCATCATCTGTCATACCACTGTGGGGCTGCTCACAGCGTAATGGTACGCTTCGAAACTGAATAAGGCAGGACTGAGGCGTAGACATTTGCTAGGCTTCTTTTCTTTTGAACCATGGCCCTGAGGTTTCTCGAATGCGGAGTTATGGAGCCGCTTATTAGTGTTTGCCGGATCGAACCGCAATTTTTGGTTACTGTCACTGACAATTATAGCAACCTCAAATAAAGCAGAAAGTACCACGTGTGAGTGTAGCGGCATACTGTCATCCGCAACTTGTACGAACTGACGTGACCGTCTCCCTGCTACTCTCACATGCACGCCATCCAACCTTCGTGGTGTCAGTACGTCTTGGCTATTGTAGGCGGAAGGACATGTGGCAGGTACAAAGATGTTGTGTGTTACAAAGTGATACTATGGTTCGTGGTTGTTTACTTCTGGATCCATGGAAAGCAGAATACCCATCTTCGGAGGTCATGGTGAGGTGCAAATATTCGCTGTGTACCAGTCTTATGTATAGGGCCGCTGCACTGCTGCGTATGGACTATGCGGTCATGTCGCGGAACTTTGAGTCTTCACCACTCATGGCTGACCCTACACCTGCGCCGTACGTTCTAACCGAGGGACCGGCTACCTCTGCATATGAGGAGAATACGTGCCGCCGAGAGACTCACGAAAGTACGGTAAGCAGACCTTCCGGTAGAACTGTCAAAACGTAATGAGTGAGATTCCTAGACCAGGGGAGATCATCGTTTGTGTATGATCGGAAACCAGCTCCACAATTTTGTCCCATGCGTTTGTGCGTCGCACTCTCTAATTGGCCAGAAGCAACAACTCCCGTCTACTGGGGTCAATTCTAATTCTCTACACGCCTGCACGTCGTGAGCTGTACTCTGTCGCCATTTATTTCGCCGCTCCGAACTTCCATCAGTCCTTCGGTGATCATCTCCCATACGCTAGTTAGCATTGTTCCAGGCAGGCCAGGGGCGCTGGTTTCGCTCTAACTCCCCAATAATACGAGTTTGGACCCACGTCCGGCCGAAGCTGATCGTTCCTTTGTTCTTCCCAGCCCCTTACATACCTTCAATCGTTGCCAGCATTGGAACTTTGGTAGATGCATTGCTATCTGTAGGAGCAGGCAGCCAAAATTTCCCCCCTTCCCGGGGGTCAGTTTTCCCGTTTCTCTAGACATAACAACGAAAACTCGGGCGTAAGGCCAGCCTTTTAGAAGTACTTGTTCCATTGCTTGCTTATGGAAATGGACACTATACTTCAGGTTTCTTGGAACCGATGGGTTGGTACTGCCCAAGGCATTTGATCCAAGTGTAGACCGCGCACCTAAATTCAACCAACTTTCTTGCTTGTCAAATGGCATTTGCTGGGGTTCTGTCGAAAGATTAGAGCGGCCAATTCGCTCGATGGAGTTCTGATGTAGCTCTCATGTTTGTGATAGGCGCTCAGGACAGAGTTACAGCAGGATACACACTTTTCAGGGAAGGTCCCTCCCGAACACTGAACAGACGTGCTTGCGACTTCTGTTTTGCTGATTGGTTTGTATCCCACACACCCAAAACTCTGGATATGGCCGGACCTTAACTTCTATGAAACCAAACTCAACCTCTTCCAGCAGATCATAACTGCGAACGATGTAGGGAATAGTATCCTTCCTGGCAAAGGCGAATTTCTTTGGTCGCACGAGTACTTTTCTAGGTCCGGATGTGGGCGAAGATTGTGACCAGTTTTAGTACCTGAGTATATTTTCTAGCTGTAGTGCACTTCTTTCCGAACCTCGCTATGCAAACTCCCATGCAACTGCAAAGAACTTGATTTCAGCAAGTACGCCGGGGTTGGTTTTTGATGCGGACGCCCAAGTTACATCGATCTCGAAGCACCACGCTGAAGGAAAGTCTGGCCCTACTTCTGAGTGTTCGTTTCACGGTAAAGCACAGTGACCGTGCTACAAAGTAGAAGGTACACAGAATTTATGCACGTTAGGGTATGTGACTCGACGACGTAAAACGACCCATACCCTGAGTCATGCGTGAAAGCTAACGTAAGGAGCTCCTCCCTTCAGACAGCACTGCGACGGATTCAGCGGCACCATATTGAATTTTCGAATACATCGCATGTGCTAGCTTTGGGTCGAATACAATATGCCTGTTTATTCGTAATATTTGGTGGCACTTGCACACCCCGAATCGTGCGCACAGCAGACTCAGATCGACGACGTAATGACCGCGTCGTCGACGTTTGCGGCGGCCGTGAAAATTTACTGAAGTGGAAATGAAGATTATCATTGCATAGAAGTAAAAAACAATGTATTCCTCCGGTAGTTGTTGTCAGCGCCAGTACAGGGCGTGTCAATACTAATGGTTTGAAATATTCAGCAATTTTCAGCCGCGAAGCTCTTCGTCATGGCCTTGCAACTTGGTAGAAAAGGTTGTCTGGTGCATCATCATATATCTCATCATCAGTACGCCCACGAGTTCATATACTGGGCACCATGTTGTTTGCGAGGAATGGTTTCAGGTGCTGCCCGATCGATTCAGTCTAGAATGACGGTGGTGATGCCGGGCATGTGAAAGCTCTGCTCTCCTGCTGTATGGGCGCCTATCCGCAGGAGAGCGAGAAACTACCAAACATCGATTTTCTACTCGGCGTAGATGATAGCTCTGCTACGAGTGACCTTTATGTCGTGAACGGCGCAGTATTCTCGTACTAAACAGGATTGGTAGATATTAGTTGAAGTGTTGTTTGAAAGTGAAGCGAGTGGGAATACTTTACCGCGGTTGCCAATCCGGTTGTTTCGAGGCGACGAAGTTGATACTACTGAGCAAGGATAAGCTTCGTGAAGGAAGGTGCATAGAACCTGCTCATCCACATATGCATGATTATACCGATGCCTTTCATCGGTACCATTTCTACACATCCACCCACCAATGAGTTCGCACGTCAGTAGATCCCAGCGTCTAAGTAAGCTGATTTCGCTGGCATCAATAACCCCCCTTCCATTGCGAACAACTTTTCTTCCACTAGCGTCCCCGATTTTAGTCGTTGCTATGGCCTGGCCTTCCGGTACCTCAGTGCGACTATTTCCGGGCTGGCTTGGGGCTACTTTCGGGTAGGGAATTGTTCCAATACTCGCCTGTGTTGTGGTAGACGGCTCTACTTAACACAGTTCACAAATTTGGCCGTATAGCTTTACACACTTATTTATGATCTTCCAACACGAGAACGAAGCCGTGAAAGTAGCTCCAATGGAAATGGATATTAATCCAACCAGCTAGTTCGATGGGGCCCCTCGTGTCTATGTTTGAGGAAACTGATCTGACCACGCCCGCTTCGTCTGCAAATTCATGCTTCTGAGCTCAATCATCTTTCCGTACACCTCCAATCACCATGCTGATGGCCAGGAACTGCGGACTTCGTCTTAACATGTAGCGCATTTGGTGCAGCGGGCACTGTCATTCCAGAAAGAAGTCGACATGATACCGTCCAGTCATATCGTCCATGACGTAGTTATCGATATTGGCTCTTCTGGTGATGCGATGCAAATTGCTGCCAAACATAAAGCTACGGCGCTCTCTAAAACGGGCTGTACTAGTTGAAACCGCTCCTTCCACCAGTTAGCTCCTTAACTCGTAGGCAGACACGCAAAAGTAGTCGTACGTGCCGAGTAAGAGAGGTGCTAGCTTGCCCAACGCGACGAAGGTATCCAGGTTTTCCGCTTCCAATTGTCAATAGGTACACGTAGTGTTGAATGCAGATGGTAGGTCCTCGTCGATAGCAAAGTTGGACACGAATTTTGGAGCGTGCATACGTTTGCGGTGGTAACCCTTGCAAGACCGCTGCAGGTGCAAACCTGAGACAGCGACGTGCCTGCCCGCGCCACAGTTCGTGAACTTTACGTCCCACCAAATTTTAACTGCCGAGCTTGCGTGAGCTGGCTCCCCGGCTTTGAGTACCTGGAAATATCGAACTTTGGGGTTACTGTGCCGCCATTATATTCCCATACGTAGACAATTGATTTCCACTGCTTCTCGATGCACCCTCGTCTCAGACTGCTCTTCCCGTGCTTCTTTTCTGTTATGAAAGAAACCATGCCCGCAACTTGACAAAGCGTCTATACCAACGAAAGCGTATGGGGACTTATCCTAAGAAACGAAGCGCTACCGCTTTCATTGGAATTTTTTCGGTATGCATAGCCAAGATCGTGTAGTGCACTTCTTTGATTGTTGAAGGTGACACATTTACTGTCGCGCTCCACTGCTGTGTCCTCAAGGCTTCTTCTCACGTCTTTGTGACAGTGGTTCGGTTGCCGAACGTCTAGACCAACAGCCCTAACCCCAATGTCGCTGAACCGCCGGTAACTGTCTCGATAGAACTGAACCAGAGCCAGAACTATGACGTGCTTACGCGTATGGTACGAGCCCTTTCGATGCTCGACAAAGGCGTGCACTGTTCGGAGGCAGGGTATTGGCTGGTGCGTGTCCTCCATTACCACCCTCAGCTTCTCGTGTTAGAGGTCTGGAATGCAGGCTATTTCCGCTTCATGTGAAGGCTCACGTTTACAATGACCAACTAAGGCGCTATCTTTGACGTCGGTTGTTAGTTGGTTAGCATCCTCATGTTTGCTCATCTTTGTACCGCGTTCCATTCTAGACGTCTTATCTCTGCCTACCTTCGCTCTCTACACTGTTTCATTCTCCTCTCTATCCTGCCTGTATCTCTCTGCAGCCTTTCCCGTTCACTGCGAAACCATCATCCTGACTGCGACGGAATCTCCGAGCTCTAAACCCTTCACAAATACAGGTGTCAGCTGTCACACGGGGACGGCGGCTACACTTCCCGAGAGGCACCGGCATGTAACGGTGTGTTATTTGTAGCGGTGACCAGAGAAACCGCAGAGATGGGTGTGGTTGCGTAAGAGGTGGTAGCTCGCCGTCGAAAGCATAAGGTGGAAGCCCGGGCAGCTGCCTCGTGCAACCCCGCTAGGCCAGTGTTCCTGTTTCCGGTGAAACCCGACGCAATGATTATGCTCGTCGCAGCCCGTCTCGCTGAGACCGTACTATGCATTTAGAGATCATCGTACGACTCGTACTCCCCATCTACTAACAGATCTGTGTAGGTACCATACAACGTTTGAACCGACACTTTGTTCGGCTTTGGTAGGGCAATCCTAATCTGCGGAGAGTCGTGCCATTTCGGAACTGTTGATGTCTTCAATTCTTACACCAGACCGATCATGCACGGATATATTTTCTTTAAGTTGCACACGTGTTCAGGGTCGAAGTTTCCATCACTGCCTGGTTCGTTTGTTGACCTAAAAGGCTGCAGTTTCGGACAAGCTGACAACTCAAAGGCTCTCAGGTGAGAAATAAAGGTGACCGAAATCGGACTCGCCCAAGAACATGACGGTCAAACTGTTGAGAATCGCCTGGTTTAGCATCATAACCTGGCATGAGTCTCGCGCGATGATTTCGGGTACGTCAACATAGTGCTAGGTAGTGCATAGACTTGATGCTCCCAACAAGTAGACAAGGTCGATGTTGGTCTCCATCAATGGCGGCTGAATCCAACTCAGTCCGTGGCTTTCTGGACGGCGTAAGCACGCCGGAACTGCATAACACTGAGAACGTAGTGCCACGAGAATTTGTGGCTGACGATCGGCTCCGCACACGGATCACCGTAGAGATCATCACTTCAGACTTACATTACAAACAGTTCACGGCCACCTTTCAGCCTGGGAAGTGATTTGTACGGACTGAAGCCGTCCACGAGGGCCCCTTTCAGGTGGGCGCTCCTCCCCAGGTCGCTTTTGATTCCCTTGTCAGCCTTGGTCGGGAGCGACGGACTGTGTTAGCCAAGAACAATGACCAATTAGATGCAAACGTCGTTCGTACAGGCATCTCAAACCCCCCCTGACTTGTCGAGGTCAGCAATAATCGGCGTATTTGCGCGAATAGCTTGCGAAAGGTTCACCCCCTCTCTGGTAGATGTGGCAACATCGGCCGGAATACGTCTGGCGATATGGAATTGAAACAGGCCGCCAAATTCTCTTCGACGTGTGCGATAGTTAGCCCGAGTATGTCGAAATCTGAAAGTTGTGTTTTTTGAGAGAGACCTGGTCCTAGTTGCGCTTTGTAGATACCGCGTTTGCGAAAGGTTTCCGTTTCGCGGCACCTTCGAATAGGATGGTGGTGTGGCAGTCTTGGGACCGATCTTTTTCAGTCATCTCCTCTGTCACTACGGGCAGAGATCCAGCTTCACATCCATGGCTGACTCCGAGACCGAAGAGATCTGGTCTTACAAATCCATGGAAGGATCATAATCTAAGCGCATGCTCTATGCTCAGCACTTGCAAGAACTAGTGAGTAATACGAAGAGATAAGGACAGATCAATTAACGGAGAGGTGAAAAAGAGTGTTCGAAACTTCTTCGCTGTGAAGACCGTATAGAGAAGGCCTCATTTTATCAACAGCACGAGAGAGAAATTATCGCGGAAGACATGAAGATGTTCAACCACGGCAGGATCTCGAATCGGCGTGGATGGCAGAAATTGGCATGACACAGAGAAGGACATAGTTTTAAGCGCGGTCGAGTAGCGCAACTTCACTTTTGACAAACAAACAAAGAGCGCCGTCCAAGAAGTTAAGACCGACGACAGAGTCACTGGTCTGCTGAGTCGAAAATAGGCACGTAGAGGAAAAATAGAGTCTGGACTCCGAGAACAAAGTCTGTTCGGTAAGTTGTTTTGACAAGAGCAGCTCGTCAGCACTGGCACTACTAGGAGCAACCTGTTGGCCACACAAAGGAGATCATCTCTCAGCACTCGTAAAGTCGCCACCACAGGTCATGAGGGGTCTTCGGGAAGGGGACCGAAACCGGTCGTTACTGTGTCGAGACTGAGCGAAGAAATGTACTCAATTGCGAGACAAATGTCCCGTGCGCACTCAAATAAAGCAACACCTGACACGCTCGGAGAGATAAGGTACTACTTCCGTCTCTGCTCCTTTCCCGGCTGTATCGCTGTCTTCTCACCGTGTCCTCTCGTCCACGTATTCAAATGTGTTTTGCTTCCATCAATCTGCATCTTTTTTTGCGCTTCCGCAGTATCCCCTACCCATGCTTCGTTCTTGGTCTCGAACATCTCCTGAGGTTTACGCCTGACTGTGCGGAACTTATTGCAGATATGCATACTGTCGTTGCGTTTTTCCACCCCAACATTCACTGGCGACGAGCAACTGATATGCCACAGCCTGCGAAGTGCAGTTAGTCGAGTTCATTGCCCTTCACCATTGCAGCAGGTCGGAAGTGCTCAATGGATCTCAAGTGACTAGATTCAGTGGAGAGTAGGCAGCACAAGGCTATTAGATTTTTTGTACTTCAAAATAGGGCCACGCTCCAATATCATGCGACGTGGCAGCAGCTGAGCGTGACGAAACCGCACGCTCTGAGGCGGCAATCTTTGTCCTGCCGGGAACAGAGGACGCAGTTCAGAACTTCGCATACACCGTTGTTGAATGGGAAAAATGTAGTCTTGCCGTGGAATACCCGCATGAATATCATTCCGATGATCTTCAGCAGCGGTCTGGGAGGAGCTGAGAGAACAGACCGTTTCTGTGGCTGCCGGAACGACTTTCAAATACTCACGCCGGTCTGCGCAAATACTTTCTCCAACCCTGTGTGTGGTATTTAACATAACTTTGCTCGGAAGGGAGGATGATGAACACCGATCGTGATCTATTCCCTAAGCGACGTTCGTTCGGGATTAGATCGACTTCTTGAAGACAGCGTGGGTTTCGAATCAGGACACAGCAGTCGGACTCTGCTTCCTGTCTGATCTAGGCCAGCAGCATTTTATGGCCGTGAAGTTCCGTTCTGACCACGTTACGCAGAAGATCCGGCAGGCCACCCTATACAGAACCTTGGTTCACAGATCTGAAAGCTCACACGAGCCCTACACTGTAGTTAGGGAAAACTGTGCAGAAAGAAATACCGATGCGGATAGCTGGATTGGTGAATTCGTTTTCGTTGCAAGCTTTGGACAAAGGCCAGGTATTTTTCAATGTCGAGCGCTGCATTGACGGGTCGTAGGTCGCTCACCTTCATCCTTCCGAAGATCATCCATCCAGGGCAATATCTGGGTGCGGAAGGAACGGTCAGATTGCTTGTCGACTGCAGCACGAAGCTCTCGGAGAGAACCATGGTTTTTGAGAGCCTGAAGGTGTGGAGCCAGGGTGGCTAGACATTAATGCCAAAGGTATAAGACCGTGTTGCAGTTGATGAAGGGAGCATTACAGACCACGCGCCATGGGTGCTCATAAAATCAGGCTCCCTCGGGTGTATATTCCTGGTTGAAAAGAGAGACACAAGTGGACCGCCACCGTACCGATAAACAAGAGATCAGCTACACTACGTGAAGATGTACAGATCATGGCAGGAAGGAATTTAGAACTACATTTGTCACTTTCGCCCCCGTTAGGCGAGCCTCAACTTCCAAGTGAGAAATTAGCCGGGGACTCCCGGCCGGTGTCTCGTATAAAAGCCGTCCAGTGGCCAAAAGTACGTTCCGTACCGCGGCGTGGCCGGGTGAGAGGCTGTAGCAGCATGCCGTTGCCACCTCAAGGCCATCGGACTACCTTCCTTCAGCTGGCGACCTGTCCTATGAGTCACTAGGGGTCACTCCTGCGCGCCATCCCGACGCTATTGCGCACAGAGGTTTTGGAGGAACATCTTTCCAAGAAACATTCTTTACACGAATCTATCGTGGACTTCCCGAGCTCCACAGCGCCGCATCGCCCGGCTCTTGGCTACGCTGTGTGTGACTGCATGTGTGAAAAGGCTGACTCCAGCGGGAAGCTTTGACCTGCTAAGAACGGGTTTATGCTGATAAATCCCGCGCAAATTTCCACAAGTAAGAACGCTGCAAACTATTATCCGGGTGACGTCTATACTGCACGGGCCAGAGGAGCAAACCCCCAAACAAAGAACTAAGCACCGAGATGCGATAGATGGTCCTCGGTTATTTCTTTTCTTTGTAACGTTGCCCCAGGCTGTACTGCTTCTCTGCTACTCTAACTGTTGGTCAGCTTTGCTCACGACCATATTCGACCCCAGCTCACACAACGCTACGATGAGAAGGAGGCCAAATACACCGCAACTCACATTTGTTGTCCCACATTCTGCATTATACATGTGTAAACTGAAGACATTACGATTCAGAGTTCCCTTAACGAACAAACTGTTCTTTAAACCCATAAAAACACACATCACGCCATACGAATGCTACATATGCATAAAATTCTGATAGTGAACGTGGAGCTTGGCTTCCCGGCGGACATATACTGTTTCAGGCCTCCAGATGTCAAGCCAGAGATACTCAGAGTTGCCAGACCTTACAACAGTCTCTTACACAATTAAGTTGCCCCTATATATGGCAAACATCACGAAACCTTGACACATGTCTCACTCACCCCCGCGTATGTTAAATCTGGGGATGGAAAAACTCAGATTACAAGGAATCTGCCGCGGGTATGTCGCAAATTTAACGAGAGCTCATACTCATGTTGTTCATTCCCTGGGTGTTGCACACACATGCTGTCAGGTCAGATGCAGACAGTACCTCCCAGCCGCAAGTCACTGTTTCGGGCCTGTCCCGATAATTCAGCCATTGCTACTTCATTCGCACTCTCTATGATTATATCGCCCTTACCTCACATAGTACCCACCTCCATCGACCGACGCTATTCCAGAAAATGTGAGCGCCGATTGGTAACCGGATTGAGGCAGAACATGAGGTACACGTGGCCGAAACATAGCTACTTGTGCCCGACTTTTGTCAGATACGGCCGGAAAAATCATCGTGGCTTTATTTACAATAGTAGGAGAAGGTTTTGTCCCAAAAAGGATTACTCTAGTACTGCGGTGAAGAGCATGACAGAATTGGCTATGGCATGTCGTCGAATTGTATGATTTTCCTCACCTAGAGTAGCATGCGTGCCTCCGTCACGATACTTGATACGCTCCTTCGCAAAACAGTCGGCGAGTTTACTTTCTCTCGGATTTGGCCATTCTGAATATCGCTTTTGATACGAAATGCGTATATTCCGATGGCCCGTGTTGAAAGTTGGAAGCTTGCTTGTGGCCCACAGAAAACGTTGTTGTGTGGCCTTGTATGCCATCGTGAAGGATCGGCTTGTAGAAAGTACCAAACATCTACTGCGTGACTCGGAACAGGCGTTTATGGAACTATACGTCGATGTTTACGTGACGAAATGGGCTACTCACTCCTATATGTAGCATATACCGCATATAGTCAAGTTTGCGAGCGTATGCAAGCAGGGGACATGTATGTTTAGTATTCATACGCGATATCGATAACATGTGCACACTGAACTCAGCAGCTGACCCAGGAAATGGCGTTGGTAGGATTAAAAGAGCTGAGCCACCGAAGAACGGTCTCACCTAAACATGAGAGACGAGAGAGCGTGAGTAATCTGCAGTCCTAGAACTCGACGGCACGGAACCTTCAAAGATTCTCTGCTCACGAGTACGAACAAATTTACAGAATCGTGATAATGGATTCGGCACCCTTCCCGCCTGGTGGGGCAGAACAAAAATGATGAAATCATCAAGCAAACATGACATGAAGCGCTCAATACTTTGTCCGAGACCATCATGAGCAAGAGGAAACCACCTGGACACCTTGTGCCGGTGCGAGAAATGTTTTTAAATATGAAAGCATAGTGGATGACCATGCTACCGAGCAGTCGTTAAAGACTTCGTCGGAATGCGCAGAACGCTCCCTGCAACATGTCGACAGCTCAGGAGACCTCGCTGCGGGGAGTACAACTTTGAGAAATTGACTCGTGTCATAATTGGATGGCACAATTTTAACAGGTACACCGGTGTCATAGAGCCTGGGTACGTAAATAGAGGGCTATACACACTAAAACACGACAAAGTAAAATTTGTGGACGCCTTATTTTTCATAGGAAGAATCCATTCCACCTGACTGCCTACAGTTCCGACTCCCAAACCCACTTTTTGTCAGAATTTCGTGTGTTTAGGTTTCAAATGTCCAGAATAGGCGGGTTTGCAACCTTACTTCGCTGTTAGTACTTGTCGTTATTCTCGGGATGGTCTCGAGCTTACAGATGGGCTGGTAATAGAGCGGTACCTGGCTTGCAGCGCGCCCCTAGGACAATATGCGACCTTGTCCTTCGGCCTGCGCGTATCACCCGTCCTCAGCTTGCCGTTTACTGGCAATACGGCATAGTTGCGTTGATTACTCCGCTTTCTGAATGGAAGGGAAATGCTGCTTTCGAACGACGGTGGAGATAATGTACTGATAGGCAATGGGATGTATGCAGTAACGTGGCATGTGCTGTTGTCGGTACGTACATATCTGACAGCCAGAGTGACGCATTGTTGCCACTCGTACTAGCCAAAGTATTGCGGAGCTACGCAGCGAATGAAACGACCACTGCCGTGCGCTCTTGTTGAGGACAACGAGCTATACGATGGCCTCTTCGTTGCAGGACACCCCAGAAGAGCTATCGCACTTCCATTCACACCCCACGGCACTCCCGTCTACGTACTGCGGCATCCCATTTTCAAAATATTGAACTTCAGCTTGCACCCGGTCGAGAACATCGCACTGCGTGGAATTCGGTTCAAACTTTACGTTATGAACATAACTACTATTGCTCTTAGGCAGTGGTTCATCCTCCAGGAAGATTGACGTACCGGTCTTGCCGCTTTCCATTTTGACAATACCTCCTAGCTGGAACTATTCCGCTTTTCGGCTCCATGGACACCCTACATATGTATTGCGGAACTGACAGATAAAGTCGTTGCAAGGTTGGTCGTACGACAGAAACTCAAACAGCTGTAGGTGGTACAAGTCATAGGGACAAGTAATGCCAAAGTGCAGGAGTTAAAAATGGCAAACCTTCAGATAACGAGCACCTCCAACGTAGAGAACCTCTATCCACGCCAGGAGGAGCGTCTTTGCATGTATAGTGGCAGCAAAGCAAGGATTCGCAGCCTTTTGAGAAAATAAGAAGAATCTATCATGGGCTTAGAAAAGAACGAGGATCTGTGCTTCGCTGGAAAAAGTTTTATCACTCCTAAAAGGCTTCCTGGTCCGACCAGACTAGTCGTAGTGGGTGTGCTGAGCCGGTCGCTGAGGCTCAAGCGCAGAAACGTGGTATCGCGAAGAATGATCGCATGCAGCTCCTGTGGTGGCGCCATCGTACCCACAAAAAATGTCCGTATCGCCGAACGGACCGAGAATGCATACTTCTACTTCTGCCACTACGTAACCGTTGCGCTCGATGAGAAAAGTGCGATTCCGGTACGGACCCCGGCATTTCCAAGTATACTCCGCTAGGAGAACACCGTTTTCTTTGGTGGTCCCAGGGAGGTCGAGTAACGTTGGTTGTTCGTTCTTCCAAGTTTTAGAGGCTGTTGCACGCTTTTGTACTCTGTTACGCCTGTAAATCCGGTCTGAGCTTCGCGTCAGTTGAATAGAAGCGGAACCTTTTTTATTTATATTTTTCTGCGTTGAATCCCTCCGTAACTATAGGATAGCTGCAGCAATGAACTCTGCGCGGTGCCCCACAATGGTCTATACGATCAAAGGCATCACAAATCTACTGAAGTGATATTAACGGAAGAGAGTGATCACATGCGGCGGGTCTCTTGACACCGCAGATACCTACATTCATGTATGGCCTTGAGCAAGAAAGGCGGCTATCGCGTGAACGTCTTGCGTGATTGTGAGTGAATATCCGTAATCCGGTATGTTCGAGGTTCTGCATATGGAGGAGTTCGCCGACAGGATGCAGTACAAGGTCTAGTGATAGCAGCGGCTTGTTACACAGTTGGCAGTTCCAGGTCTACGATTACTAGACACGAACTATTGCAAGAGGGGCATCCAGGTCTAGACGTCCTCGACCCCCACTTCCACCAAGTGGACGTCCGAGTCTAGAGGTACTACATCCAGACTTCTCCGACGTGGCCACTTCAGTGTAACAGTTTGACGCGCAGAAATTCATGAAATGAACCTCCGTGTATAGTCGTAACAGATGGGGAAGTCTACATCCCGGGAGCCCCGGGATCGCATAACGATCCGATACACTACGTCCTGTGAAAGTGGCAACGCAGTTCTACCGCATAGCGTGCGACAGTGTACGGAAATCGGTCCCTATTTATTCTGCAAGACAAGGACACGTTCTTTAGCTTCGAACAGTTTACCACAGCGGATGAAGTATAGTAAAACTCTACCAAACGTCCATTGTGGGCGATGAACGCCCAGTCTCGTTATACTGCATTTCCATACTGTCACATATGTACTCCTTTTAGAGTATCCGAACAAGCCTACGTCCCCGTCACCTCCACTCTGCTTCAGTACTTTCGTGCTGCAACGACCCGTGCCCTCCACATAACTTCCCACCTCCCTTGTGTTGGCACTATCCAATCACTCCGGACATCCAGCCCGGCCTCCATTCCACTTCGTACCAGCACAATACGGCTCCCGCGCCCTCCCCTGACTCGATTCCTGTCACTCTTCTCGTCAAATCGTCGACGATTCGTCTTGACAATCTCTGTCTGCCCTAGATTTCCCTCCCAGTCTCCATTCTAGTTTGTACCGTCACACCCCACCATTCTTCCGGCTCTCTCCCCTTCTCCATTTCTAGTGGCTTGCACTCCACGCATCGCATGGCGCAGCCGATATTGCGGCACTCTTCAACGTCGATACACATGTTTCACTGCCCTCATTCTGGTCGTGATGGCTGCATCCCACCATCGACCTCGCGTCCTCGTCCGCTGCATCTCCAACGCCCCGCACCCGTCTCTTCGTATCGTACACCCTGTGTTTTGACTTTCTTCAACGACACTAGTCATCCCACACAGCCTCCAGTTCCAGTTAGAACACCGACATCTAACTACCGTTCCCCTCTCACCGAGACTCACCACCCTCACTAATCTGTATTCGTCACATTGCCCTCCATACTGCAAGTATTTCCAGCCCCCCAAGACATTACATATCACGCCGAGTCTCTTTCCTAATTTAAACCACCGCACCCTCCCATCAATCTCACCCCCTACCCTCTCCACCTTTGGTAGCCCGCACTCCCGGCGTGGCATCGTACACGCCGTCTTCTGCCACTCTGCGACCTCACAACGCATCCCACACGGCCTCTGTTCCACTTCGAATCACGACACCCAGCCATCGTCCCCTGTTTCTCCATTTTCTCCACCTTCACGGGCCCGTACTCGCCACACCGTGTCACGTAAAGCATGTCTTGCCTCTCTTCATCGACGTCCCACAGTAGGCCTAGGCTCTGCTTCAATTTTGATCACGACTCTCCACCATCACCCCGTCTTCATCGCATTCTCTACCTCCCATGGGCCGCACTCCGCGCATGGCATTGTGTACACTATATGTAGCCCCTCATGAACCTAGATATGCATCGTGCCCAGCCTCTGTCTGGCCCCGGTACTCGGACGTAATTGACGACGTTCCAAATCCCGCGCAACCTTTTAACTCCTGTGCGAACAGCGAAATGAAGGCAAGTAGTGGCGATGCGCACGCAACTGCCCCGCGAAAACACAATAAGTGCTTGCTTGGTATACTTCGTTAGCCACGAGGTGCCGTCGCCGATCTTCTACAGTGGCATCCCGCCCCGCTCCAGTTTAAGTGGGGCCTCCAGCGGGTTCCTGCGACCCGCTCTTTTGTTGATATTCTTAGAAAATCCCCTAGGCCGTACGAAAATTTCAAGAAATTTTATTACGAGTGCAGCAGTATGACTACAGTTGGACAGCCACACTTCGTTGTACAGTGGTATATATCAGAATAGCTATGATACTCTCTTCTACAGGCAGTGAAAGGCGTGGGTGAGTGTCGAGTGGTAGGCCGGTATTCTGTCGAAAACAGTCCCACCCGCATGAAACCTGTGCCAGGATTCGACGACATGAGCTCGCGCACGAGTGGACGGGTCGCCTCGTATTTCGTGGATACTAAACGATAGCTCCGTGCGTCAAAAATCTCGAAGCTCGTTATTCTCCCAGTCATTCTCTCAGCCGTTCTCCTCGCCGCCATTTTTCTCATGTTCAGTTTGCGCTTCAAGGTTTGGGCGTGCTGGTACTTTTCTCTAGACCCATTCTCGCTTCCCAAGCACTACAGACAGTCACATTCTCCATCACGGCGACCAGCCGACCTCGTTCCTATTTCGCGGCGAGGTTCACCCGCCTTAGTATGTGCAGTCTACAACGAGGACAACGGCCCTTCTGATCAGGCTCCAGCGCCCGTATTTGGTGTGCTCCCTGTCACGTGTCCCCTGATTGTAGAGGCGACTATCAGTAGCACCGACACTTTCATACAATCCATTGCAGTTTCGCGAGCCAAAGTCCGGAACACTCTCGGTCCACGCCCAGTTGGCGAGACTATCTTGAGCTTCAGCGATCCGGACTCGTCTCTCGCAAGTCCCGGATATCGCATTCTCTCCTGCAAAGAAGGTCGCTCACTCGCGCTCGCTGTCTGTGAGAAGATGCTTCGTCGTCCCGGCTTCTACAAATATCTCATCTTCGACCGCCGCGGTTAGTTCTTCGGAAAAATGTACTTCTGGGACAGTGCCCAAATACTTCAAAAGAAAAGAGCACGACGGACCATGTAATCTGGCTCCTACCATCGTCGTGGTGGCCTCCGCACAGCAAAACACGTCTCTCCTTACATCCCCGCCGGACTGACGTACATGGCCAAGTAAAGCGACACATTTGGGAACAAGTCAGGAGAAACAAGCTAAACGATATCACCTGCCACACCGGGTTGTCTGAAAACAACCAGTTAGTACGTACAGAATAGATCTATACGGGCAAATCTGCCGCCACACTCAAGAACAGCGTTATCTTGGCCTAACCTCCCCGTCCCATTGCCCTCAACTGTACCGCCACTTACCGCCGACGCGGCAGAGTGCTCTGGCACAGAGTTGCTGGCTACCTTCTTGCCCATCTCCCCTCCTCCGGGGAGGACGTAAATCGTGCCTTCTTCTCCATTCGTTTACTACTCGCGCACCACGGACAAAAACCTGCATACTACACCGCGCCATATAGTCTCTGCGATCACATTCGTATAAAAAAATCCGCGTGAATTCCACATCCTTAGAAGCATCCCGTCATCTCTGGACCTACCACTCGGTTGTGAACGACAACTGTTCCGATGTGCCCTAGCCAAGGGATGTCATTAGCTTTTACTCAGTCACAAACGCTACCTAGCCCTACCAGGATTTCGAAATACCTTCATATCACTTGAAGTCGTCGGATTCATGCCCGCAGAGCACGACACAAGCTACCGTCCATCTTTCTAAGATAGTGCAAGATCCTGAGGCCAATACCGCCGCTCACGTAAAGGTACAGAAGCATGATCACGCACCGGCTGGCACGGCACAGGCGCAAGAAAACTTCCGCGATGTACTCCCTGCGAAGTTTAACATCTTTTCTGCAAACAAGACCTCTCCTTTTCCGCAATTCTCGTCCCAACTTGTATTCCGTTTTCGAAATTTCCACAAAAATCCTTGCACCTGCGCATGTCCAAGCAAATCGCGACATGAATATCTCACAGACTCCACTTTCTTGTTCTCTTCAAATTGCGAGCTTGCGCCCGTAACAGTCCGAGCAGGTGAGAACCATTTGCACTGCTCTTCTTCTCGAGGTCAACACACTTTTGACTACCTCTGCGAGAGACTTCTACGTTCTCGGCTTACACGTCTATTTTTCCAATTCCCAAAAGATCAGTCCTGTCCTCGGGCCGGGCGCGAAAGGACAGGTCTGTGGCATGCTAGGGCCCAGAGACTGCGACTCCGTGAACATAATTTGTCCTCGTACTGCAGGAATCGTAGACTATCGCGATGAAGGACCCAAGCCTTGACCCCTCGTATCGTTTTGTGCTCAGTACGCAGACATTATTATACTCAGCGCTACGTATAGACCTCAGGAAGACACGAGAGTTGCCGTCGTTCACAAATTGGAAACTCTTGAGAAAAACTATAAATCCTTCATGTTCCATATTCGTAGGGACCCCCCTCTCGACCAGCTTCAAGCCCGTCGCAGTTCATCTCCTAGCCAACATTGCCAATCACATTCGCAATTTTGAAAGCCTACAGCGCGTAGATGAAGGACTCTCAGAATGCGCCTGTAACGCAATCGGGTAAGACTACCGGTCCACCTCCGAGCGTCGGGCAATAGTCATGATTGAAACAGTCCGCCAGATCCAGGCCTCCGAATTGCTTTGCTGCGCTCCGAAATTCACTCGTCGCTTGACAACACTCGCGTCGCCTTACAGGCCCGCACAGAAGTATGAGTGACGGACACGGGCGTCTCTTGGCGAGTAGGACTTCAGAATGTACCTCCGCGAACTTATTCACATGAGAACCCTGGCCCTGATGCTCCTCGTGAGCAAAGAAAGGCCGTTTCCTGCCCCAGTGCTACAGGTCCTACGTGAGTAACCTTCCGACACCTATATCGACGTTGTTGAACAGAACGAAGACCAGCGCATCACTGCGTTGCTGCAACTTTTCCCGGCCAAGCGCCTCCAGCAACATTCGATCAACACGTGTGAGACTCTCGAAGATATAAAAGTTAGAAGTGCTGAAGTTCTTGGCCCCTTTTATGATTCAGTGGTTGACTATGATAATGATCTCGATTTCGTTCCACGCGGCCCAATGCAGAAACATGTAATTCAGCCCGTTTCTGCAAATAGTCGCTTTGTTCGGACGAAATAGCAGCGATTTACTTTTGTATTACTGCCCCCAAAGGACGAAGAACACACAGAAAGTGATGGCGTGGCCTAGGTCCTTTCTCCTCTTCACACGCATGAGTGTAAGGCACTGTAACCCACCTAGTATGCTTTCGCCTGTTATATGGCTTATATTGAATCAACTGAAGCTGATGATAATACGGACAGCTCCCTCTAATGGGGGGTAGACTGCAGACAAAAGTACATTTCATAGAGACATTTCCGTCCTGCAGCCGGAGATGCAGTGAAGAGGCCGTTACGCTCCTGTTTCTTCCAGGTTTGACCCGTCTGAGGCCTCTCGTATCATTGGGGCAGCTCGCGTGGCCCGAAGAAGTTTCCACATCGGCTGTTTTGCTGCTCACATCCACGGCCTCGACCAGAGCGTTTCCATAAACAAAATCTATGCAGAACTTAACCCACGGGCGATCCTTGACGAACCCTATCCTGTCACACCTGCGCATACTCTCAGCCCAAAAACCAGACAGAAGCAAACTACAATCTGCTTTGTAGTTTTCTAACCAATAAATACGGTTTGCCACCCTCCGTCTGTTCTTCGCGCAGGTCGGTACTTGTGCTCTACTGCAACAAACGTGAGAGAAGAGCAGCCGAGAAATGTGACCAAAATTGGTGGCAGACCAGGTGCCAAATTCTAAAGTGCATAAAGTTCTTGGTTGAGGCTCCACATGCACCAAAACAATCACCAACGATGCCGAGTATACTCGAGATGCTGTTCAAATACTAGCCCTTGCCTACTGCTACATAGAAGTTGTTGTGTGAGTCCATCTTCACAACCTTTGTGGCTTCTCTACAGGTGCATGCGAAAGACCTGTCGCCATTCAGTTTACCAAATCTTTCTATGCAGCCATGATCTGATTTGGACAACACTGCGGCAATCGCACAGTTAGAAGAAAATATATCTTACGAGGCCATGTCGTAGAACATCCTGCAGAAAGTCATTAGATCCTAAGCCGTTGCGAACGCCAGATGCTCGAAAAAACCAGGCTATGAATCCGTCGACACTGCCCCGGACAGGCCTGAACAGGTTGCAGACAGGATAGTACTATTGCGAGCCAGGCGTCTAGGCGTCGGCGTTTCAGGATAGAAGTATACTCAGATATCCCATCCAGATCAACCTGATACCCGCAGAGCTCGTGAGATACATCCATTCCCGAATAAATTTGTGATAATACGTCACGATCCTCAAGATTACAGGTCACATTTCGCAAAAAGTAATGCCCGTGCAGCAAATTCTTGACGTCGCTCAGGCGACGCCAAGAGGAGTCTAGGGTCTCTTTCTCCCCATCGAAACTAATCAGCCTCACCTCTGCCTGAAGTACCTAACAGGATCGCTTCGCCCTCTCGCCGTCCGGATCAAACTTTCTTTTCCGTGAGACCTAGAAGAAGTATCCAAAGTACTGGAACGGCTCGTCCATGTCGTTCCTTTTCAGTGTTCTAATGATATGAGGTGTTTTCTGCCTCATCTTCGTACGTCGAGTATAGTCCGTCGAAGCAATCTCCTCACACGCGCGGCGGGGTCAGGCGCGAACAACCAAAGATGATGAGTTCTTGGTGCGAAGCGCTGCACCTCCTATTCCCACGAGTGCCTCGCCTCACTCTAGGATAACCATATGTAGTACTCTTCACGATTCGCAAAAACCAGCGATGCACTTCGCTCGAGGCTCTCCAGGTCATCCACGTAAACCCCGCCTGCCAGGCATGGCCCACAGGAACTGGTCTAGTTTGTGCATACAGAAGGATTTGTTGGGTCCAGATCAGCAATTTCGAGGTGTCACCAATGTATACTCTGCTTCTGGACGGTCTTCGCAGTAGTAACATACTCTGCCATTGCTCACATCAATCGCTTGCAGCTCTGCCGGCATCCGGTCGAAGCAAGCATTGCAGCCCGCCGGAAACCTCCAGAAACGCAGCGACCCATGTGTGGGCTCGTATTCACCTTGTTGACATCCCTGAATTCGGCTTGAAGTCGCGTGTCCTCGAAAGTGATACGTCTGGTCTCCACGCGTACCTCGAGATGGTCTCGACGGGCTTGCCAGTACTTCTATTTGTAGGCGTCGGCTTGGGTTTTGAGACGAGCAGTCCCTGCCCCGCGCGCCTGAACCTTGTTTCTCGGTGCTGCAGCCACTGCATGTAGGAATTTGCACCATGGACGCCAGCTGCTTGGTGAATGAGCTACAGAAGAAGTGTGAACTCTTTCGTGTGACGGCATAGGCAAGTGCACAGTTCAAGAATGTCTCCCTCCCCTTGCCTGAGAAGGACGCAGGGTGGCACGAAAATTTTGCGCTACTTGGCAAAGGATGTGGGACCGCCCAGGAGTGGAAGCCCGTTATGCTGCGCTACTTGGCAAATGATGTGGGACCGCACAGGAGAGGAAACGCCGGGCGTACGACCGCGCGTCATCGGCACGAGTCAAGTTTGGACGATCGGCACAGCTGTGCTCGAGCAGCGGTCAAACTCACCAGAATAATAAAACGTCCGCCTTTGGCGTGCAGCGCGCCCTGGCGGATCTGGCGGTGCTGGAGCAGAACGGTAGGTCGCCAGAACAATGCAACCATCGAGTTGGTTACCTTCCAGACCAGTCAGGGATTGTGCAGGGGCTACATGTGGTTGCAGGATCTGCCTCTATTCTCATGCATGATGCCATTGGGTTGTAAGAACCAGCCTGCTCGGTGTAGTCATAGCCACAGGCGCTGCTAGGACATCCCCGTCCTGATCTCGCTACTTGTTGGTGCGCTGTTGATATCGTATCACAGGAGAAGCATGTCTCTTCGTTTTGGTCGCCGAAGGCATCAAAATAATCCAGCTACATATGCTGTACAAGACTTACCCAGAATCGGTGAGAACCACGAGCTCGAAAACTACCTACCAGTTTTCGTCAACTGCGGAGTACAGGTACCATCTGGCCCTCGTACTGGGCTCTTGTAAAGTCGAGGATACGCCGACAACGGCTGAGGAGGTTTGCATTACCATATGTGTCCAAAGCCAGAACTGGGAAGAGCGGCCGAGGGCCGTCAAATCGGCGATCTGGAAAGTAGCGAATGTTGAGAATTGCGAAGTGCCAATAGTGAGAAGGCGATTCCAAAAGGTCATGCCAAGAAACATGAAGACATTAGTGTTGTTGTTTTGGTTCACTTTTGCATATCCATCCGCTCATGTGTTTGGAAATGACCATATCCGAATCCTTGTCAGTATGACCACCCCGTCCGGCCTTAACAAGTGAAGTTACGTTTCCGATTTCTGTGAAGAGGGTGCCATAAGTCATACATGCTCTCGCACGGCAGAAACCTGCGTGGCTCTGATCGCGTAACGACCCCGCCTGGCTCCCTTCCTATCCGCAATACGACGCCGACACATCTCCTCCTACAGCTCGACACCTCTCGCCCTCCTCATACCGATATATCGGCGTAGTCTCCCATAGATGCCTCTCTGTATTTGAGGCCTTACTGTCAGCATTTTCGCTGACGCGGATTTCCCTGCTTCGCTTGCCACGCTCTGCACCGCCTTCCTTGCTTCTCCAGCATTTCTTTCTCTGCTTCTATTTTGACCACACAGCAACCATCGCCCCGCCTGAGCTCAGCGGACCGGACACGGGTGGCGTGTCTTTGCCTCCCTTGATTTTTCATCTCTCCCCGCAAGTGCTGAATGCCGAGTTCGCCATTATGACAACCCATACGCCGGCCTTCGTGGAATTCCTCAACGCCGCAAATGAGAACACGTCGATGGCCCATAAGAAAAGTGCAGCGGACAAAAGGAAAAAGAGGGAGCCTTGCACCGACATCGGCACTTTAGGCGAGAGCCCCGACCCAGTCTGTCGCAAGCGGGGCACTAACCAGATAAGGTAGATAGTACGCGCAATTATCACGATCGTGTTGCTCATGCGCGAGGCTTAATGCATAACGGAGCTCGTGGACTCTTCCGTAAGCCAGGGAAAGCGCGGTACTTACCTCGTCGGTCAAGAAATTTGGGGGGATGATTCTGGCGAGAATCTTTCCTATTGGCCGCCTTTCCACCTTGGATGTCGTCGTGTTCCTCCACGTGATCAACGTATGCTACTTGCCGCGCTGTAACAGCCGTGTCCCACCTTTTAAGAAGAAATTTCCAGGCGGAAATCTTCTTGCCCTGTCTGTGCAGCTGCTACGTTTGGCGTGTTCGAAGCCAGGAACCAGGGAGGGTTTCGGGTTGCGAGGTGCTTGTCCAAATGAACCTTCTGATTCCTCCTCGCCTTCACAACGTTTTGTCATCATAGTCACATGCGGAAACTTTTGCTCCACTTGACCAGTGTCACGCGCTGCAAAGGGATGAGTTGGCGGGTCTGGAAGAGAGCATTAGCGGAGCGGTGGCACGGAATCGATCTATGAAGAAAGACACGGCAATACAGACGGTTGCAGGTTCATGCCTGTACACATTACGAGCCGCAGCCACACACGAAACATTATACGACCCCACTCATCCCCGCAACTGGCGGTACCTTAACCGCTTCGAGACGTTCGATGAGTAACTGCCAAGGTTCTTTGCCGAGTTGAGCCAGTAGTCCCGAGATGCTCTTGGGCTTCACCTTCGAGCAGATCAAGATGAGACCGACAAATCCTCAGTTAGCAACGTACACTTCGGGCGCTCTGGTGTAGACTGCAAAGATAGAAGACTATGTCATCTTCAGCGGGTGATTAAGTCAGGCACGGTGTAGCGTGACGGACTGCTCACCTGCACTCGTCGTTCTATGGCATCCCAACAGAATGAGCAAATAGACCGGGGCCCCCAAAGTAGCCATAACGAAGAGGGAGAAGCGGTGACACACAGCCGTATGCGGAAAGCGAGTGACACTTTCCCGCCGTCTTGCGATTTGTTTCTGCCGCAGCTCGAGGACTCCTTTCGTGCAGCGAGAAAAGAAGACAACTACTGTACCCCGTAAAAACCGCCAGAGAAGATGTTCGAGCAAGCGGACATCGAGGAGAGTCATTCGCACGACCTTCTGACGGAGCAGCTGTTTGTGCTGTGTTCGCACTACCGTCTGGAAGGCTGCAAGTTCCATCATCTCGTCGCTGACCTACGCTCACGAATCTTGTAAGTCTCAGGATGGTAAGTTTGAGCTTGTGTGCACAGACCACCTGTCTGGAACTAGAAACGAGCTAGTTGCGAACAGCTCATCCGATCGTGTCTTCACCCGAGAAGACATGGGCGCCTCCATCCCGACATTCGAAGCGCTGCCTTCCGAAACCGGCCGCGTTGATATTGTTCGCGGCAATATGCAATTTGATATGTTGCTTTCGTGCCTGAACCGCTACACCCGAAAACCGCATGAAGAGGGAAGTGACGACGCTAATGCGTCCAATGAGAGCCGGAAGAAGGGTTTCACTTTTAACGTGGAGAACCAGCTATAGGTGCATGTCCGAGGTCGAGGTCATGACATGCCAGACCTGATACTAGAAGGACATCCCCAAGCCCCGGTCACCCACTAGGCTGTTTATTTCTGTCAAAGGGACGTACCGGCCGCGAGAACACTCGCCCGGGAATGGTACGAAAGCCAAACGTACGTGCACTCATCGTACACAGCATGGACAAGCCGTATGGGCGGAGCCACTTACTGAGACCTAGAGAAGCGGTGTGAAGAATCGTTGAACGGACCGGCCGTAAAATGATTCGACCTGAGCAGAGCAACCTCAGGAATGTGAGCGAGCTAATGCTGCAGTATTCAGCATCAGCGGACCTTGTGGTGCGTCTGGTCAATGGTATCGTTGCATCTGCAAACTCAACTGTAGTAGTTCCCAAGCATAATCGTGTCGTAGGGTGTGACGAAGGGAAGGACGGCAGCAGTCAAGCTTCGCTGACCTTGTTCAAGGCCTTTTGTGAAGACGGTGTGGGCACAGCGTGCGTCACTATCGGCTATCAGCGGGTTGCAGAGCTTCATAGATGGTGATTCGTTCCAGTGAAATGGAACGCATCTGCGAGCAAAAGAACCCAACCACACGATGCTTCGGCTGGGGTTCCCGAGTATCAACGTCTATCTGGCTACAAAATCCGGTTTCGTACAGAGTACGCTGATGATTCAATCCTTTCCATGAACTATTGACGGGTATTAGTAGAAAACTGGTCGCCGAAGTCCCACGACCTCCTTGTCACTCAAAACATGTTAGAACTGAGGGCGGTGAAATCGATGGTGGGTAATGCGTTGGTGCATGCGCCGACTGTGAAATACAAACAGGTGGGACCTCGGGTGTTCGTCGACCAGATTATCCCGAACGGGAAGACCGTCCTTGCGCTTCAATGCAAAGTTGCCTTCTGCCGAATTGCGCGAGCGAATGCCGGAGGAGACGAAGATTGAGGGAGGTAGGATTCCGCGCGTAGACGGCCAAAGGTTCAACTAGGTAGCATTTCACCTAGAAAGGCGGGCAGAGTCTTGCGAAGTCCGGAGGGTTCGGATCTATATCCTACAGGCACCATTTTCTGTGCCCAAGCCTATGAGTGGCCCTTTGTACTGTCTTCGGGATGATAGTGAGCGAATTAGGTATACTAGGAGAGCGCGAGCGGCAAATTTGGAGTTCATTGAGGGCCTGGTGGAACTGCCCGACAGAACTCTACATTCACTGACCATTCTTACGATGCTCGTGATGTGAGGGGATGTGGATGGCGACGAGCTCTTGAGGAAGCATGTGGACAAGATCTGGTTTGAGATACATCATAGAAGTTTCCTAAACAACGTGGTCTAAAACAGCGTGCAGGACACATCGCAAGCGCAAGAACCGATTACCGTGGGTACACCGTATTATGGCCCGTAGGGAGGAGAAGTGACATCCAATCAACCGGAAGAACGGTTGCCCATCACAGGTGACAGTTCGAAGACCGATATTCTAGAAAAATGAAGATTTGAAAATTAGAAAGTATTTAACTGGAGAGTTGCTACCAATCGGCAGGGCTGCGATCAAATCATTCAATAACAACTATCAAAATTCCTATTTTCTGCCAAAAAACATTTGGGGACATCTCCCTGCTCTTCTCTTTTTACCTGATCAGATACCATCCGCTTTTATCAGTGAAAGCCCCTCCGACCCTCACATTCCTATGATTTCCAAACTTCAAGTTCCACTACTCCACTTCGCTCGGAACTGTGTCTTTCGGCGCGTCACGCTGTAAGCCACCAATGGTGCCCGTTTATCCTCCTGGGCCCTTACCATCCCTGCCCTTCTTGCAGTACAAGTTTCATTTCTTTTCTGATCTACACCCATTCACCCTTCCATGCGTAATGATTCTTGTTCTCCCCCTACATCTTCCGAACGTGGAATCCCTCCTCTTTGATTTCCATTGGTCTCGCTTTCTCACGATTGTGGTACTTTCGGACTTCACGACTATACTGTCCGTCCTAATATCCGCCCCTACCTGCCCCGGTTGGCGAATAGAAGTGAAGCCTGAGAACAAGCTCAGCCAACAGCTGCAACTGGCCGCGACTGCTGTTGATTACCTGTCCGAAGCAGCCGCAAAACCTTCTTAATTGAACCTGCCGCACTGCGAACGCCTACGCCACGACGTGTAAGGCCAAACACGCCCTTTCCTCACTGATTTCTACCTCGAGGGACCTCCAAAGCTGACAATTCTCATGTGGTAAGGGTCAGGGTCGAAGTAGGCCAACGTTGTGCCGGATGTGCTTGGAGGCCGACTACGAATACAACGAAATCGAAACGTACTATGTGCAGACGATCCAGCGGCAGCACGTCCTCTACACACGAACAGACTCTCTCATTAGTAGCCTCGATGCCATCATCATTGAGCATGGCTACAAAAACGGCCTTGACGTCGTATCGTTTATCGTACGACGCAGCGACATGCCCTTGCCACCGAATATCGCTGACGAGACCGTTAAGGATAGCACAGTTTGGCGTGTAGGTGTCAGTTGTAATTCGATGGTCGGCCTCCATCGTCACCGAGCCGATCTTTGCCTGAAAGAGGAAATCGACGGCACCACGTTGTCTTATAAACTCCTTCACGTCGGCTTTGTAGGCCATAAGGGTGGACGAGACATGGAGAACACGGAAGTGCTGTCAGACACAATTCAGCAGAACACCGCCGCCGGACCGGTTCGCACCGACAAGTCCTCCCTCCAGTTCCTCATGAGTGCCATCGATATCATGCAGGCTCTCGACGTCGAGGACAACTTGAACCCGCTGAGGGTTCGGTCTGCGGGGCCCTGGGAAAGCAATGAAGAAGGCTCTTTTGCGGCTCGCAAGAGGCCCATTTACCTCCTTCCTCTACATACGCGTAGCCGAGGGCTTTATCAAACACTGCTGGCCCGTCAGAAGTCAAAGCGAGGTGATCTTCGATACAAAGAAGTGTAATGAGCTCAACATTCCGCACCCTGATGACATTTATGCTCGATTAGAGAGCCCGAGAGCTGTTCTTTTCTTGAAGACTTTGCCATCGCCACCCGTCATCCACTCGGTCGGCGCCGGAGAGATTGACTCGAAAACGTTCAAAGAGTGCTTCCGCGTACTTTTCCGACTAGTTCTGGACATGTTTGGGAAGTATTGGAGGCCCACTGGCTTGACTTTCGACGTCTATGTGCGAACTCAGATTTGGTAATCTGAGCTCCTCAGATTTTCCGTGGGAGAGGTCTACCACAACTAGGTGCACCCCTTCTCGAAGAGGAACAGGGGCTCCCGGGCAAATCTTGGCAAACGAGACAAGGCCCGCGCTACATGCTCCGCGAACAACCGAGACCTGCACTTTGCTCCGAGGCCGAGAAATAAAACCGCCCAGAGTTGCACGACGACCCTGGCTGCCGCGGCTTTTAGACGCATCCCTTCGCGGCGTACTCCTGTTTCCCACATGACTGTTCCCGACTCTGTCATAGATCCGGAAACATACTCAACAGCGGTGGCTGCCACGGGCGAAATTTCAAGGACGACGGTGGCTACCCCGTCGTCACAGGCAACGTGTTGGCTTGTTGAGGCCGTGCAGTGAGGGAAGTACTGCAAAGTGAAATAGACGGTGGAGTGGTCGAGAGAAAAGGACGTGGAAAATGTCAGGTCGAGAGAGTGAAGATAGAAAGGACCGAGATGATGAACGTAACGCAGAACAACATGGACCAGTCTCGAGGTACTTGGCGGGTGTTGGATAACATTATTCCGAGCTGCCTACTGGTCAACGCCGCCTGATAGAATCCCGATACTCGATCCGAGTGTGTGGGCTCGCGACGAACTTGAGTTTGTTGGTACAGTAGATCACCGCGATGACAAGGTGCGGGTGGGGACGGCGGACAGCCGGTACCCCACGGCCTAGCTGCTTCCAGCTCATGCACTCAATCGGTACTATCTGTCCTTGCCTTTGAACATCAGAGACGGCGTTTCCATGCACTGGCTGCAGTTCTTCGTGGCGAGATCCGCACACTTTCGCCAGGACGAGGGTACCAGTCTCGGTCTGGCCGTCTGGAAGCCTAAGACACCTTCGGTAAAAATGTGGAGCACTTCAGCGGATAAGGGTGAGGCCTGTGGCAAGGGGATTGCCTACATTGAGAAGCAAGAACCTGAGCTTTCGCTGCTTGACTATTGTTGATTCTAATACTTATTTTATCGCACCAGCAACCCGCGCGAAAGCGCTGCTTCCAGGATGCTGTCACGCAGGGAAAACCGATCCCGAGTTAAAAAGCTGTCGTAGATTATCACCGGCACGTTTAGAGGTGACAGTGCCACGGGAAAAGAGCCAAACGAGATCTAGTGGAAGCTGCCCGCTAACGAATGGGAAGACGACGGCGGCGCGGTAGGGCTAGAGCTGTAAATCATTTGTTTCTGCAATACCGACATCATCGTAATGGAAGCTTACGAATCAAAAGAAGGATGGGTGCAAGGTTCGCGAAAGCAAGCGAGGTTCCACGCGAGGACCGTCCGGCTACCCACCCTCATTGGTCGCAGGACGTTCTCTGCCCAGAGGGTCCTCATGCCAGATACTGTGTACCACTTTTCGCTAACCGATAAGGACCATCCCTAGTGAGTGGCACATAATGGCTCTGACGAGAAACTGAAAGCGGAGATACCGGGCTTCTTTGTAATCGCAGTTGTGGCGGGGAGCTTCCGTTGCATGGTACGTCACTATTTGCAAGTGCGTAACCTTGGGAAAGAAAACGAGCGAGTGGCTGTGCAAGTGTTGTTCAAGATGAGGACGATGGTTCTGACGCCCAGCATTTCCTTCCTTGGGCATGGGCACCTCACCCACGCGGGGGCTGCATATGGCGACCGCGCTACGGAGAGTGTATCCGTACGCTACCATATGTACTTCATGTCAGAATGGCCCAGCGTGCCAGACCACGCATTCTACATTCTGAAAGGACTCCAAACTTTCCAGACGAGTGACATGGCACCTGGTGGTGATACAGATAGTAGACATACTGAAGAATCGATAAGTGCGGACAACGAGGAGACGGACGAGGATCTGCACTCGGACATGAGCGGCTGCAGTGCGGCAGACGCGGCTAACCGTAGAGGTCCTCGTGTCGAATTCTACAAACTCGACAGATTTGATCGTCGTCTTGGTGAGTACTGAAGTACGGGTGGTAGCTACGCAAAAAACATCGCCGATTTAGCGTGCAGTAGAACGACCTGCAACACTACATGCAAGTACCAGACCCAGTTCCGGCGAGTAAGCCACATTACGGTGGGTTGGGAACACTTGAGCTGAGACTCAGTAGTGTTCTCCGAGAAGAACGGACACTTTCCGGGGAGGTGGAGCTGAAAGAAGAAATTTGAGATGTAATTGATTTTTAAGATTGGCCGGGTGTCGCTACCGGCATCACCTCGCATCTGCTCAAGTATAAATACAAGAGCCAGCGTATGCCCGAAATTTCGTGTATCGTGTATAAACGCCATTGATCTGCTCATCTATTTTCACATGCAAAATCCCAGTCCCCGTAGTTTTTCCCATCGCAGCAACGTTAAGAAGTGCTTACTTTTGAAGCCTAGTAACCTTATGTCCAGAAACTCTCTTTGCAGCCGAATCGCGCTTCGCCCCGTTTCCATGCATCTTGTGATACATTTAAAACGGGTTCAATATAAGAAGTCTCCGCCTGCCATATTCTGGGAATCAGGTATTTTATGGCTACAGCAAATGTGGAGTGGAGATTTTACGTCCGCTCTCCCGTTTTAAGTTTACTTATAGTTGGCCGCACAGAGTAGGAAGAACGTTTCTCGTTCTCGAAATATATCAACTGCACTGTCGGCCTCCGCGTTCCGCTGCAAAGGGTAAGACTCTATCCCAAACCACGCATTGCTGAAGGTATGAGCCGGTACACCTCATTCTTACCAGTGCATATATGAAGCACGACGTAGACTCCGCTCAGCAAACGTCTCGCGAACGAAAGAAACACGGCCCTCGAACCTATCAACACATTCAAGCGTCTTGCTGTACGAGATTACGAAGCTGACAGCGTCAGCTAGCGCCCGTCCAGTCGGGCACCTCTACCAGAAGATACAGTATAGTCCTATCTCGCGTTGTCACGGGAACGATCTCGTCTCCAAGTCCGGCGCATAGTTTCTCACCTCGCCTTCTGCTATGTACCATTGACGCGATTTTGGGTAAGACTCTTCGACTCAATGTCACCAGTCATAATGTTAACCTCTCTGAAGTCGTCAGTGGGGCATAAAGCGCATCACAGCCGCCCATGCAGCGGTGCGGAATTCCCCGACGGACAATTACCACTATGATTCGTCGAAGATAGACTTGTCCATGAGAGGCAGTCTGTAGGTCATCGCGCGTCATTGAAGTATGCAGAATGGCATGTCAAACTGCCATTTACTGCACAAATCGCTGTCCGATTTGCATGTTGTAATACGCAGCGAGCCGGAACTAGTCGATGCGGACGTCAGCTAGATGTGGACGTCGGCTGTATTCGGCAGCTCAGAAGAGAAAATTGGAAGCCGCTGTGAGTTCAAGAAACTGCCGTAGCACACAAGCTCCTCGTTTCGGAATGCCAAGAACCCAGCACTCCATCCCATTCGGTGCAGTGTAGTATGACTGAGAGAGTTACTACTCTAATGCCTTTAGTGCCCGTCCGAGGCGATCCTGGAAACAGTGTCAACGTTCGACTAAGACCAGAGCCGGACTTTTACCGGCCTGCTGTCCGGATTTAGTATTACTCGCCCATAGCTTCCACCAAGTGGACTGCTTTGTGCAGTAATACTACCGTTAAACTTCCGACAAGTTCACATGCGGGCTTACCAAAACTAGTCCGCATACTGCAGTTTTCAAAAGTCCCGTGCAGTAATAATAGCCGGTGCACTGCAGCCTGTCGATATGAAAGTTGCTATTTTACTGCTAAGCGTATTCCCGAATAGGGGAACGCCGCCCCGGTTTCACAGCACTAAGACTGCACTTCATGTAGTCCCGAACGCCATCCTGCCGCGTATCAGATTAACTGAGAATAGCCTCGATTCGGACAACGTGCTTTGAGTGTCCGGTGTAGTTTGGCTAGATTTCTGTCTTCCAACGTAAGCGCTACCTCTCTAGTATCCGTACCGACGTGCACTACAATCGTCATACCGCCGCACCATCTACAGTCTGCAACGCCCTATTTCTGGTCAAAGTATCTATACGATCGATATTACGTCCTATTCCAAATGTGCTGCAACTCCCGGACCCCACACAACACGTTGTACGAAACCTCCATTGCAGCCCGCACCGCGGCACCCGAGTATCACCAACTCACCGCCACCCTCTCCATCTCGGATCGCCAGCACACCTCATCGTGCACTACGCACCTCAGATGTCGGAAATCTCCAACCACTCAATGTACACCGACTGGACGCCGGTGGAGGTCGCCCAACCACATCACAGCCTCACACCCACTACGTCATGCTGTGCACTCCAAAATACCCACACTCCCCGCACCGTCACGCCTACCACTAATCTTATTGCTGATTGCAGCTATCACTCAACAAGCCCAACCTCCGTTCTGGTTTGCACCAACACGTCCCCCTATCACCCACACACCCGCACCCTCTCTACGTCCAACGACCGGCACTCCTTGCATCGCATCGCACCGCATATATCCTGCCGCTCTCCAACCAGCGTACGTATCTCGCCGATTCTCCGTTCGGATACAGTAATCGCAAATGCCAAAGTCGTGCTCCTGACTTACGCACGGTGTCGCACCATGAAGGGAAAGACACCTTTCGCCCGGTAGGTTTTGTCGACGTAAGGCTACCTCCGCAGATCTGACGACGTGGACATGCACATGGCTGCATTCCAGATAGGGCGTGGGGCAGATTCGTTCAACTCCCGGTATACGGGCTCTGCGGTCGAGGTACTATAGACCGTACGAAACTTTAAATTTTTTCAATGACCGGTATTGCCGTATCACTGCGTTCCGATTCCCACCTTTCGTTGTGGTAATAAGCTTCCAACTAACAATTCTCTATTTCCCACAAAACCGATAGAGTAGGTGTTTGTTGAACAATGGGTCCTTGTGTCACGGTAGAGACTCCCGCGGGCACGAGATCTAAAGAAGACCCGGGGGACGAGGAGGTACTGTCGAGTGGCCTTCTCGTACTGTACGCAGTTGAAATGGAACGGCTGCTGGACACATCACAAATGTCGTATCTCTCCGCTCTCCTACCTCTCCCGTCAGTTCTTCTCTTTGCAGCCCCCTTCGCAGGTGTCAATTACACGCTACATGTTTCGAAGTATTCCATTCCCAAATACGAGCGACAGTGTCACTTCCGAACACAGCGAACGACGAAGTTCGGCGCTGCCTATCTTGGAATATTTGCCTGCCCTAGGCCGTCCTGGAAATGACGAGTAGAAAGTTCTTTATGATCAGGGGACGGTGCTTCTACTGCCCATACCCCCATTTTTGTTTAACCTGGATACCACGGCGGCCATGAGTTCACCAGCCCAGTACATACGATCTACTTCTGCTTTGCTCACCCCATTCGAGAGAACCGAAAGCCTGCCCACGGCTGGCGACATAACCTCTATGCCCATGGCTCCAACTTCCGTCGCGCTTGCCACGGAGAAATTGCTCGCTCTCCGTCAGCAAGCCCTCTGTAAAAACCCCGCGTTAGAACTTATGAATAGCCCAAGTAATAGTCGCCGGCGTTAGTCGGGTCTGTGCTGAGAATTAGTCGCTTAACCTTGTTGCGACGCGCAAGCTGAAGGTTTGTATCCCTTGTATAGCGGTGGAGCAGTACAGCCTGCTAGGCGCACTGCCCGTCACTATCTTTCTGTGACCGAACGAGTTCATACGGTTGGCACTTTCGGATTTACAAGATAACGTTTCCAGCTGTAGTAAAATACTGGCGCGTATGGCGTACGATGTGTTTCATGCGGGCGGCTTTCTCCCTATACTTTATGCCCACCTCTCATTAGAAAAAAGAAATGGTTGCGGTTGCAAACAATTCACACCAATTGGGCTGGCGGCTGCCTAGAACCAGTCCCAGCAGGATGCGTCTTACAATACCTTTGTATGGAAAAGATTTCGAAAGTATCACTCAAAGCGTAGAAATAAAGTGAAGCAGAAGTGGTTTTCAACGGAACGTAATATACACGTGTGTCTTGGGATTGTGAAGTACGTAATTTTTACGATGGGTCGGATGCTACTAAAGAGAGAGGGAGAGATTTGGGCACAAGCGAACTCATGAGAAGGTGGCCGTCCGAGCACTGGTCTGAACCATAACGTCCATCTCAATATTCGCCTTCATGTGTAGAACTTCGAACCACTGTCATTAGTGATGACGCACCCCTCCCAAACAGCACTGGTTTCTGGACGCTACGAAACAGATGTGCACCATCCCTTTTTCAAGTCGACTCGCGACTCACATTGTTTTCATGCTTCTCGTAATGCATGCAAGGTCTGTTCCCCACCAGACTGCTGTGCCTGCCGTCATGCAAGGGCACGTATAGTAAAGCTACTACAAAGGTGGAGTGCAGCGCTGCCGTCTATTTTCTCCTCGTAGTCGCAAAGAAAGATTGCGGCACAGAATAGAGAGAAATTTGCTCCGTACTGAACGATGCCGGGTGGACTGCAGGTGTCAACACTGAACTGTAAAGTGGAAACTTTTCGTCAAGAACCACGACTTTCCGGACTTACGAACTCGTGCGTGCATTGTTAATCATTCCTTGTACCATGCCTAGAGCAGGCTCGACCTCGCACTAGTAGTGCGAATGATGAAAGCTGTACGTCAGGTCCTCGCGAGAAACTTAGACATCCTCTTTCCCGCAGACGATATACTGCCGCTACCTACCAGCATAGAGGCGATCTTCCGGTTGTTGCGCGAGTAACCAAATGGTCCTCACTTGCGCGTCACGATTGCTACAATCATGCCAGAGAAGTCGACTCATAGATTTTTACCTTGTCTCCTGCCACATACCGTCGGCGTTAGTATCGGTACGCCAGTGGAGCTGGACGTCACCGAGCTTAGTTCTCATGCTATAGAGCCATAGATGGCGCATTCTCCAGGCGGTGGTTTTCAGCCCAGTTACGTTTGATCTGTCTGCAAGCAATTAACAGTACGGTGAGTGCGGGGTAACCTCGTTCGCATGATGTACGCTACGGGTCATCGTGCGCCATCGAGTTATGTACATTGATATGTGAAACCACGGTGTATCGCGAATTTCGCTGCATGACGTAAAGACTTTAGTGGAGAATGGACTGCGCTTTGGAGGTGCGCACATCCGCTGAACGCAGCTCCTCAAAAATGATTTCCTTCTGGAGGTCAGTATCGACGACAAAATACACCATACAACAGGATTTCCTTGGTCCACAATACTAAGGCAGTAAGGGCTACATCCTATCGGAAAAATTGCGGCACCCGGCAGGGCGACTAACGGTGATAACACCGCCCCAGATAACGGTAGTGCTGTCTTTACGTAGTCTCGCAGGCTTATTAATGGACCGTGCCACCACTCTTGGAACCCATGGTGCTCCTATAACACCGGGATTTCTACCACGACGTGCTGCACCCAGGTGCTTGCTTTTCCTCTCTCCATCTTAGCTGTCTCGAGCTCGAGCACAGCAAGATTCACGTTCTGGCCCGGAATTGTGTCGCCTTCGAGCCCCAGCCCGACCTGCACGGACGAGCCTGTGTGTTCGTACGTCCGCAACGAGGTTGGTCAGACCTCTCATAAAACCGTGAGTTCCCGAAGGGCACCATGGCTGGGACCCTCATGATCTCAGCCCATGCCCAGCCAGCCCCAAACCATGATTGACACTGTTGCCGTTTCTCGTCCACCATCCGTCTCGCACAAACATGTCTATAAGCTTCAGATTATGATTGCCGAGCAGACGGACATGGGCAGGGCAGCGGACCAGGACATTGCTATTCTGAACACGAGGGTCAACGACTACAACGAGAAATTAGACGAAGCACGTTAAGAGCACTTCGAGGTGCACGCTACGACCAAGACAAAGTTTTTCGACGTCCCGCGGCTACAAATCAAGTTCACTGACGTCCGGCAGGGAAGTGGAATTCTACTCGTGGGTGACTCTATTTCTAAATATATCCCGCAGACCCCATCGCGGGCAGCAACTGGGCATGGTCAGAGTCCTAAATACATGACTGAAGTATGTGCAGATTATAATGTTGTCGCGAAAACCAATCGACAAGCACATTCTGCCGAGGTGCGACTGCCAAACTACTTGGCTAGATCGGACAGGTTCGATTCGAGCCCAAAACCGATTGGAATACGTGAAGCCGTGCCTGGCGGAGGAGTTACGTACGGATAGGTTGGAGCGTGTCATGTCAATTCCAGCAATGTATCCTGCTAATCGTCACGATCACCATCCTACATCTCCTAAGAAAAGACGACGGCTCTCGTTGGAGTGTTGCATGCATTGCCTTTCAACAGGAACCGGTCATTCATGTTTTTGGACGTTAAATCACTCCTCGAGTGCGAGGAGGCCGTTTTGGCAGGCTGTAAATTACGTGCGAGGATGACCCAGACAATCCGTGGCGCGGAGAGCGAGCGACAGAGAATCTTTAGAGACATCTTATCTGATTGCAGCCGGTATTTTATCGTGAAGAGGCAGAAAATCACGATTGTGTCGGGCAGCGCGCAGAAGGAGCGCTCTCTTCGGACGGGTGAAGGGCTGGTGACGCTACCGAAATCAGAGCGGAAAGGAAGCACTCAGGACCTTCCACTATGGAGATTCAGGAAGCGCAGAGACCTTGTATGCGGTGAATACTCTGTACCAAGTCACGTGTGAAATGTTGAGGACGGTGACGCAGTATTTCGGGAGTCTTTGGAGCGACGTGTCATTTACGTGTGTGGAGAGCAGTAGGCCGATCTGGACGAAACATCTCTGTATGTGCCCATGATGCAACTCGCATTCTTGCGCTCCACGTCCGAAACAATTTTATGTAGTCTACAGCATGTGAAAAGCCCTCCAACCTAGCATCGGCGAACTCACAGCGTGATGTTTCCCGACTGTCTGCACTTGGCAAACGAGTGAATGCTAGGTAACCGTTGCACTGTTTCATGTCTCATTCGTCTGCTAGACACGTTTTCGTATGGTTTTGCCGATCAGACTGCTTTGTCTCATTTATGAACTGAGCGGATACAACGCCCTAGTGAGAAGGATGAGGAGGATCTGATAGTAGATTCCCCCGCGGAGCCATAGATCAGGTAAGGATGACATCGGAGAATCAGGTTCTTATGGGTGTAAGACAGATGTGGTAAATGGAAACGTCCCGAGGTGTGTTCGGAAGTGTTGTAGATTCTTTCTTTGCATCTTGAGTCTCGAGCAAAGGGCCGTACGAAGTAAGTCGTCGCGCGCCAGGTCTGTCACAGCTTTTCGCCATAACTCTGGATCACTTTTCGCGCGCTCTTATTATAGTCAGAGATAAGCAGCCGTCTGCGCATAGGAATCGGAATGAGTAGCGGGCCACATTTGCATGTTGCTAACTGTATAAGCAGATATCGGTTCGCTCGCCTTTACCTGCAGCTCGCAAATAATTGCGTCCAGATTGAATAGCAGAGTTGAGGTCCGACTTGCCCGGTATCATGCCTTCTATAAAATCAATGTGTCGGGAAGTGCCTGCAGACCCCGTAAAGGTAAGGTTCGAAACGAAGGAAGTGGAAACATGTCTGCTCCACATGAGTGGTCCCAATGATACCAGAGGCCTTGCAAAGGCTATACTGGGGAGACATAGGAGCGTGAAGGCCGCGTCTCTGTATCTCCGACAGCGGGACCGAGTTGCTCGAGCGTTTTACAATCTCGTATCCAGAGCCCCGTAGGTAGACAGATTTCAACCTGTCATCAACAGGGACAATCGGTACCAAATAGGCAGTGTACCGAGAGAACGCTGTAGTCGTTTTTCGTCAGGATCCCGCTGGCCCCTTCATTCTTACTGAGTCCGTTCGGACGACTACCTTCTTTGAAGACTCTGAAGTCGACGGGTAGCCTGAGCACGTAGAAATACGCGTGCAGGGCACCCAGAAATGTATCGATTCCGAGAAGAATGATGGTCTGGATGGTTCCAAACTATTTTTGTCTCGTAATGGTGCAAGCTTTGCGCATGAGTACGATGGATGAGTGCAGCATAAGAACGATACCGGTCACGATTAGCCTGGTCATGCCGAGATGGAATTGTGCAGCTTTTCGAAACTGGAAATGGACTGGATGTCGGAACGGGATTCCGAACAAAGGAGTGGGTATACTTCCAGAGACGATGGTCTTCTCCGCTGAAAAGAGCTAGCGGGGATTTCTTACGCCTGGGCGGGGATAGCTCGTACAAGAGCCTGTCTTCCCACGTATGTATGAGCAGAGGTATCGGCCCCCGAATCAGCCACCGTTGTCTGACGAGGGACGGTAGACTCAGTGGCGCGTGGCGGGATTGAGCCCGAAACAACTAGGACGTCCCAGGGGACCTCGCCAGGGTGGCGGGGCTGGCCGAATTCTATGCCTGAGCGGGTGGAGAGGAGGTCAGTCATCTTTGGCATGTCGACACAACAGCTGTCTAGGACCGCGTAGTGTCCCTTGAGACGATGGGGGGTGCCTGAGGTTTTCGAGCCGACGACGGCCCTGCAAAATGAATGGGATAGCAGAGAGACTAGAGCTGAGTATATTACCGTGGTTATTCAGTCTGTCGTGGGGGAGTAGCAGAAGATGGAGGAGTGGCGGGAAGGTCAATTTCATCTGCTGTGAGGCAGAACTGGACAGAAAGACGGCCTCCTACATTTTGACGAGACTTCATGTAGCATTCATGGACAGCCACAGTGCCCGCAACGAGAGCAAGATACACTGGATGGGCAATGAGGGCGCTTCTCTCAAGTATGGTGGCAGATTTGTTCGTACAGAGCTGTACCCAACATACTGACTAGTTGGTCCCTGACGTCCCGGAGTCCCACATTACATTGTCGAGCTCATTACTCTTGCGCTCTTCTTTGACCTCCGAGCAAAGTGGACTATACTGGCAGGTCTGCAGAGATTGGCCGCAGAGATGCATTTTGCCTTCGGGGAGGTATCGCCGAGGGCAGGAACAGAAATAGTCCATGCTATCTTTGGCTGCTTACTCTCGCAACATCTAGACAGGGACCAAGACCGGATTGGTTTCGAATGACATCCGCTGTGGTCCAATACGCGAGCTGCGCGGAAGTCGTGATGGAAAAGTTCCTTCTCGACAACAGCGAACGCAGGAAAACTGCACTGATCTGAATAAAGAATACTGTATCCGAGGCGCGCGAGAAAACGCTCGGGGCGCCTATCAATACAGGAACTCCCATTGACCCCGACCGTACCTGCAGCTCTCTCCACTTCAACGACAAAAACTTCGACAGATGGCGTGAAAAGGTTGATTTTACTCGCGGTCGATGCGGCATGCCAGTGACACCGGAGTGGGAGCACGAAACGGACTGGCGCGTGAGCCTAGTTACAATCAAAGTCACCTTCGTAATTGACTGGCAGCCTGGGGCAAGTGAACCGTGCGGAGAACGTAGGACGAGCGCGTTCGTTCGCTGTGTTTGGAAATGACATTTTTACTCGGGTTGATATAGAGGGGATGAATGAAGAGACGACCAAACCACGAGTCAAAATTTGCAAGGCATATAGGACACGCCGAAGTAAAGCTGCAAATAGAGGTGCTCGAGGGGGCAGAGAATGAACGGCAGGCTATGACATCTTCGGCAGGTGGAGCAATAATTTTGGGTTCAGACATACAATAACACCGATTCGCTCGTGACCACTCTAACCTTCACTGAACATTATGCAGATCTGCTGTAGACGGAACTGGTTCTGTTGGAGAATGGCCCAATCTTGCGGCACATCCCGTATTTATTACCTGTGTGCACAAAGTATAACAACAGACTTGGTCAACACTACGACAACAAGAGGTTGGAATGGAAATACAGCGAGACCGAGAGACTCGTCCTTGAAACATTCTCCCAAGTTCGTACAGTCTGAGGTAGTGTCGACGCACGGCTCGAGAACCTAGGAATGTAAGGACCTTCCACAGACCCTCCTTGAACAGTAGCGACGCAGAACCTAGCCTCCGTAGATCTGCGCAGATACCGTCACACCAACAACAGTTGGGAAGCGACGGCGTTTTCATCTGGTGATGTGACGGCAAGCGCCGATAAGCAGCCGGACTCCACTCCGTTCTTCGCGTGAGGTTGGCCAGGTTGAACAAGATGTGCGACCTCTTCAGTCGCTTGGGATGTCTACTTCCGAACGGAGGCTGGGCGAGGTGTGCGGTGTGGTTGGAAAGTACGAGGACGTGAGGTGTGCCTCGCGTTGCGTGGGGTGCTGGTTCCTGGCGGTGTAAAATTCCAGGGATTGCGGTTGATCGTGGGATGTGCTTGTGCAAGCTCACACAATGATTCGCCGGGATGAGTAGAGCGGTGAGAGATTCCCAATTCATGGTGGATGCGATGGGATGGGAAGAGTATGGGGGGGGTAGAGGTGGAGCGCATGGTAGGTGTGGAGCACTCAATCGTATTGCGCGACGCCCATCCTCTCAGCGTCGATCTTTCTCCGTGTTCGCCAAACACCACGCAGAGTGCTGCGCAGCGCCACAACGACAGAAAATAGACAAAAGTTGATATTCTCGGGCAGCAGACGGTTTGGTGACAGGTATGCACGGCTTGCCCGCGCAAACGGCCACCCACGTTGTCTGATGGTACCTTTGAGAGCTACCATACGCCTATTCCATATTTAGTACAGTACTTCTACGCGTCAGCGGCACGGCACAACCGGTCAGTCGCAGTGCCGTACATGTAAAGATGGTCTCAACGTGAGCCCAATATTCATCTACTTGTAGTACACTTCCGGAGTGTATCGCGGTGTAAGTTATTATGCTGATCACGTGCGATTTTTGTTGGTTCCTCGCCGATGCCGAGTAGAGGCCCCGCCGCTCAAGATCCCTGTACATCCGCAGCGCTCCGATCGCCAGATGAGGTACTCCCTGGTAACGAGTTCTTAAATATAAAAGTCGACAAGATGTTACCTCTAGTGGATCTACTGCCTTAATGTGCGGCTGGCGCGTTTCCCTCGTGGTGGATCGTCTCACCTCCTCACCGACGGTGTTTCGAGCCTGCGCACGTAGCTCGTCCCGATTTAGGACCCACAGAGCGCGCTCGCTTGCCCTTACACCCCTGTTTATCCCACGACGTGAGTGGCCTTCCACCGAATCCTCTGTACAACAGCAAGCACAAAACCTCAATGAGGTACGGGCTTGTACTCCTTTACTCCATGGCCCTTCTCCACTCCACCTGTGCAGAGCTTTCAATCCGGCCGACTGGCTTCCCCCGTGAACGCAGACGCTCCGCAGACTCTCCGTCCTTGGGATTACCGCCCCCGTTTCCAGACTGGAAGTACCTCTCTTCTTCACAGAGGCTCGTTGCCGATACCCAATATTGCTAACTGGTATGGGAACGTGTCTACGCGGCGATTACCTCACGCGTGACTGGTGCCGCACGATTTCCCGCAATCTCGTTAAACCCGAGCATATGCGAGTACACTCGAGTGCGATTGCCACACTCGAAAGGGTAGGCAGCGTAGTCACGGTCCACACCGCGCGCCTCCTGGGCAGTCGCGCTGCACTCACGCTCCTGTAAGTACGGTATCGACAGGAAATCCAACCCTGAGCGTCCGTCCATCCTGCAACCCTTTCCTTCCAGACAGCACCCTTTTTACTGAATGTCACCCACCCCACTACCTCTATGCACCATCAGTTGCTGTATTTCGTCTGGCTTCGCGAGCCGGTACCTCTTGCTAATACTACTTGTCTAACGCAGCACAGGGTTCCCCGTCCACCTGTTTTCAGTGCACTGAGACTAGTACCCCCCAAGGGACTAGAAGTGGCGGTGAGCTTAGTTGGTGCAAGCTTGAACAGAGTTTGGGCGAGGTATGTACTGCGATTAGAGAGTGCCAATATCATGGACGCGAGATGCCATGTCGACGGTATGGGCTGTGGAAAATGGAGGCGGGGGCTGCAGACTGGGAATAGTACTGCGTCCAGATATTGCTACCTCAGTTCCGCCAAAACATTCTAGAAAAATCGCACACGCTGCAGTACGAAAAGATATGAAGATGAGACCCGACGTCCTCCGCAAATAGTAGCCGCTCGGTCCTTTCGTGTTCGAGTGCATCGGCCACGTCACTGCTCTCAGAACTAGGAAATGTGCTGTTGTTGTGCATTCAAATTAACAATGGGCTTCCACATGCTGATGCTACCCTCGCAGTAGAACTACGACATGAATTTGCACTGGCGGTGGTATGCTAGATGGTATTATTGGACCAGACTTTCGAAAACTGCAACCCAGCAACTAGTGTTCCTAAACGTCAACGTCCACTCAAAAGAGGTCCGAGTGCAGAAATAATATATCTGGACGTTGACCATGGGAGAGTTCTGGTATAGTGATTTGAGACCTGTCTCAATGCCATGCCCAGTGAAGTACCGGTACGACCAGACTTCATACTCCACTTTGTGAAATTCCACGTACAATACCGGAGACACACACACGACGATCGTATCCATTTCTGGACACATGGACAATACGCGTACTATCATCAACGAATCTTATCGGCACACATGCGCCGGCACAAATTCAGTGTCATGTCTTAAAAATCACTTATTGCGCCGAAAAACTCGTCGACTAGATTGCATACAAGACCCATTGCCTCAGGCGGCTTCTGGCTGCGTTATATGTAATGAACGTGCAGGGCGGCTTAATCTTATTGTCGGGCAACATACCGCCGAGAAAAGCAGGCGTCAACCACTCTCTGCTCGTGATGAAGTTCCACGAGAGGTGACAAGTTCTGAACCGATGCCACATTGACGCTACAATAGCCCCGAAAACTCAACATTTTGTTCTTGATTTCTGTCTCGAAGAACGTGCTTTTCAGTTTCAATCTTAACCCTGAAATCATGAAGAGCGTGTGACTTCTTCATGAGATCCACGAGGTGTACTCACGAGAACTCAAAGACGCACAGCTGGGCCACTCGGCTATAATCGTGTCGATTAAACCAAAACCTTCTGGTCATCTATGCAAATGAGACTGGAAACTTCCTCTTTGGTCTTTGCACAAGTCCGAACTATCTTGTTACCCTCAGCAACCGGGCTGGATACATACTGATAGTCGCTCCTCGTGACACCATAATGTCGTCTATACATGGAGGTGACCGGGTTGATGTGTACATCAGAACCCAGTTCGCTGCCACACGTTTCCAACTCCTCCGACCTCGACAAACCAATGACGCCCCTGTTTTCGGTTCTTTTTGTCAAGCGCTGCATGATCTCCCCGTTCAGGGGCGGTGGCGACGTGATCTTGACGCTTCCAGTAGCCCTTCAGACGAGACGGATATCCGGAACGTCTGTGTCTCCGGGAATAGATGCGGACGCCCACCGAATGCAGTAGCGGATTATATCTTCCACCGATACTGCACGTTTTGGAATGCCATAGAATGCTGACTGCCGTGGCGTTCTGAAACGTGGAGTTCGTGTATTACGACGGTTTTTCGCATGGACGCTGACTTCCAAAAATAAAATATCTTAAACTGCCGCGTCCAGTGGACGCCCGCATCCACTACTGGCAGTTCATTTACTAGTGAAGTATCCAGCTCGTACTGCGAATTGTGCCGTACGCTGCAGTTCCGCAACTAGTCTTACGTACCTCAATCGTACACGATGGCCGGTAACCTGCCTTATTTGGATTAGTTTACGTTGGACCCTTCAAACTAGTAGTTACGTTCAGACCCATTTTGCGCCACTGCATTGAAGGTCGCCACGCGCAATGTGTGCCATCGACGGCTCTAGCAAACTGAGCAATATGCTCGGTGATGTTTGGATGCACTGGCTCACCCAGATTCTTGCCGGCGCCATATAGCAAGAAATGGTGTGTAAAACTCTGTGCTGATTGCTGGGAAAGTATATTGAACATAATGGAACGCAAACAAGAACTACCGCGTAACTCGCGTAATGAGTGGCAGGTCGCATGAATGCTGCTGGACGGCCTAACTTTTAGTAGGAACCGAACACAAGACGTTTACCTGTATCGAGGGGCCCGAAGGTAGTGGTTTTGTCGTTCGCATCGTGTTCGTGTAGTAGAGCCCGCTTTGTGCATCGATCGAGCTCTGGTCAACAATGCGCGCACGAATTCGAACATCTGGCACTGCGTGGTTTGTGCCCAAATGTTTCCAATTGCAGCGCAAGGCTGAGGCCTACAGTCGAGTTGGCATCCTTTCATAGGAAAAAACTTTCTTCCTACGCTGTGAGGCCACCTATCCTTAGAAGCACGAGGGGGGTACAGACGCCGACACTTCACTCCACCCTTGTCCTACCCGTGTTACCGCTGAGCGATGCAGAACGGGAGGGCCCCAGTTCTTGTCTTGAACAAGTCTCACACGTATCACAGGAAGCATGGACACAAACTGAACCTCGAGTCGACGCCAGAGAGAGGTTGCACACGTGTATTTCGTGGCGTTGAAAAGTATGTAATTTTTAAGATCGGTGGGGTGTCACGAGGGACAGCAGCTGAGAGCTGCATTTGTGAAAATTCATGGGCAGAAGGATATTGTTTTTCAGCGTACATTTCGCACATTTATCTGCTCATGTGTTTCCACATGTGTACATCTGAGCCCCTGTCACTAGCGACATGCCGCTGGCCTAAATTGTCATCGTCTTTCGAAACTCATTTTCCTGCTATAGCGGACCCAAAATCACCCATTTTTCTGGGCGGCCGTTCTTGCGGCTGACCACAAGTTTTTGTGAGCTGCTATAGTGTTGCAAACTGGCCTGAAACTGGTTCTCAAACTGGCATGTAGTGTTCAAGTTTGTTTTACTACACGCTATTTAGCCCCTTTTTCGTATAGCTACCTACTCTTCCTCACTACTTGTCGGAACGGCAATGAAATTCTCGCAAGCACCGGAGTCGTTACCATCATCTCTAGGGCTAGCTTTCTCTGCTCTACGGCTCCCGCTCGCGTCCCAGTCTGCACACCCGGCCACGTCCGTGACGTCCCAACTGGCGGATTCCTGACCTCTTTCATTACTCCTACGACTGACACGGGCTATCCCACTGGCCGGGAACTGCGGTAACACTCTCAGTCCGTAGAACACCTGGTCCAGCGCACCTTTCCACTCCGGCATAAAGTACAGATGGTACCGTACCGTCAACTCATCCGCAATGCGGTCCTCGTCCCGAGCCCTGGGGTGCGTGCGATGCACACGCCCGAACAACACAGAGTTGGGCGACACGATGATCTTCTTCATATTGAACAACGCCGCCGCGGCCACCTGCTCGCGCTCCTCCCCATATGCAAACGCGTGTGAATGATCACTCGCCCACAACGGGAAGCCCACCGCCCTCCCCATGATTGCAAAAAAAGCCCAGCGTTTACGCTCTCCATGACTCGTCAAAGTCATTGTGCGTGGCTTGCCGTGGCAGTCCCTCCCAGTAGCCAAAATCCGACCCCCCGTCTTAGGTATGACCTATATCGTGCCGGATATCTCCCTCAGACCGACGTAGGCAGCAGGCTGACCCAAACACAGGTGCATCTGCACACACCTTTGCGAAGCTGAGACCCGAATCCGCGTCGATTTGCAAGCCTCCATGAGGAGGCTCCGTGTACTGGAGTGGCGGGTGGTTCCGAACGCCCGGTTTACGGCATGCCTCTCGCCTTCCCCCTCGTTGACAATCGAATTCCACCAGGTCTCATTCGGCCTCTGTCCCGGTGCATTCTCCCCGTTGAATGTGCTCGCAATGAACGAAAACAACTTTTCAACGGGGGAAAGCTTCCACTTGGACGTCAACATCAGGGGCTCGAGGCTTTCGCGCGGTATGTCGCTAGAGTTAGCGAAGTTCCCAACGCACGTGTAGCCGAGGTGCTGAAACTCACCTTGTCGCTTCTCGAAGTAGGCGTATCCTCTGCAAGAACCCTCACCCCCGTTTGCTACACTCCTCCAGAAGTGTGCCGGAGCCAGGTTGGGCTTGTAGATGTCCGGACCCACATCGGTACCCTCAAGCTCGCTAAAGTACACGTAGCTCCCCATGAAGAACTGAAGCCTATGCATGCCTACGACATCCTTGATTGATAGGTACGAGTGCGCTCGGTGCTCAATAGGTATGTTATTGGGAAGAAGCCATAGCGTAGGGTGCGGGTCTTTCGCCATCCACAGAAGCTACTTCTAAGTTTCATGATCTGGCGGGCCGACGTATGCCAGATTTTCCCAAATATCGGATGCTTTTTCAAACACCTCGGTTTTCTCCTCAGTGCCGACCGAAAGCTAGCTTGGAACCACATCGTCGCGCATCTACGGGGCACCCTGATATTGGCCCGTGACCTCCTGTGCCGCCTTGGTCTTCTCAACGACCCCTCGTCTCCACTGTACCACCGCCCTTTTCACTCCACCAGAACTTCCCCGACAGCACAACCTCCACCAGTCGAGGCGTGGACGGTAAGGAGGGTGCAGCAGTTGTCTCCCTGGCAAGCGTTATTCTCGCGGGCACCCGTCCTGGGGCCTTCCGCACACGGACTGCATGCTCGATTGCAGTCCCATGGGAAGGGGCAGCACGCCAGGCAGAACGGCGTGTAGAAGGCGCAGCAGCTGAGGTCGTCACGAGAGCCGGGGCGGTATGCTTGCTGGGCACGGTAGCGCCGTGCTCAGTTACCTTGTTTGCGAAGAGCGTAGCGCGGGCCTTGTTGCGCTTCTCCAGATATTCTCCAGAGTCGCTGTCTCTCTCGTAAGAGATGCGCATGGGGTTCCAGTAGAGCATTTTGACGAAAGTCGGGAGGGGGTTTTGATTGGGTAATCTCATTCCGCGCAAAGTCATCACAACTTAGACCTTTCACCTCGCCATACTTCCCGAACAACCCTACATGGACTTCGAAAAGCTCGTGCCCGCACGCGTAAAAGGATTCAGATTCGAACTATCCGTCGCGGTCCGCGTAGCTGGTGAAGCACTACGTGTGGAAGGCATCAACAGATCTACGCCTCGAGAGCTCTCTGACCAAAGATGATGGACATCAAGAAGAGCGATGCCGAACTTTCTAGAGGCCGAGGTGTCGAATTTCAGGTCGCGCGGAACTTTCACGAGGTCTGAGCCTCGGATGAAAATCTTCGCTGGCGCACGTAGCGGCGGTAGGTAGACAGGCAAGTTGCTGGTAGCAGAATGGCCTTGGACATTGCTTCCGTAGTTCCCGTCTCACTCAACCCCTGTGCGTCCGTGTCGTTCTCCATGCCAAGAACCTACATGAAGAGAATGACACTGTTGAAGTATCGTAAGAACAACTCGTCAATGCGAACTAGTCCGGCGGAGGAGTTTTGCTGTGACGCGTTGCACGTGATTTCCGTGTCCCTAATGTACGCGTCCATCCTTTCGGCGTACAGCGCGCACGCGGAGGCGCTCGCGAGCCCAAGCCATGCCATAGTTTTCCTCTTTCAGGCTAAGGACAGCTTGGCGGCGATGAGTGCCATCCACCATACCACACTTGTCACCTTCGCGCAACACCGTGCCGTCCTGGATCGTTTCATCAGCGATATCCGGTAGTGAGGGTTTCTTGCACCGTCACACTCTGACCTTCAGTACGCCAAAGTCGTACTTGTAGCCACTCTCAACCATGCTGGCCCGGAGGCCTCCGATGGTGGCGTCCTTGCTTTCGCGAAGAACGTGCTGCGTTTTTATGGTCTGCGGAGTGTACGCGTAGTCCTCCGTGGACTCGTAGTCGGCCTTTGAGAAAGTCTGACACGACACCGACTGCTCCTTCACTTCCACGGCAACCACATCGCAGTCGCTACCGTCCGAAATCTGCGGTGCTGGAGAGCAGTCGGACGATGGGCGTGCCTCGCATGACGCGTCCCGGCGCAAGCGTTAGCGTGGCGGTCACTCCGATGGAGAGGGCTGCATGCCCGCTGCGCCCCGGAACTCCTCCTCTGCTGCCGCTGGCTGCGACTCCAGCACCGATTATGCCTTCGACTGCTGTTCTGTGGCCAACGTAGGCGAATCGTTGTTGCAGATCGTGATGGGAAGTTTGTCGCTCATTTCGAGGCGCGCCACTTGCGAGAAAGGATCAACACTGGGAATGCAGGAGGAGGGGTTTTATAATGGGAAGGCGGAGAAGACGTGACAGGACCTGCGTGCGGGGAAGGATGCCAGGGGGACTGTACAGAATGGAAAGACTGAAAGTGGAACGTGGTAGCGCGGGAGGGGTGCAAACATGACGGCCACAGGAGGTTGAACGGGCACGATTTGCGGCAATTACCGTCGCGCATAAAAACCAAGCTATTCTGAGCAGGCCACAATATCTGGATTTAACGTTTGAAAAACATACGAGTTTCCTGGACGAAGGAGTTTTCACCCATGACAAGGGTTGAAATCTGCACATGTGCCAATAAATGGGCAGATGGATACTGTTTTTCATATTGCATTTCGCACATCCGTCTTCTCATGTGTTTTCACATGTGCACGTCCCAGCCCCTGTCTCTAGTGACACCCCCGAGGTCCAAAATTTCATAATTCCTTAAACCTGTTCTTCTTGCCATCGCGGCCGCGATATTGCCCACTTCTCTGGGCGACCTGTCTTGGGGCTGAGCCCAAGTCTTTCCCAGCTGCTTAGTTGTGGCCTGCTCGCCCAGAACTGGTGCTCGAAGTGGCACGTAGTGTTTAAGTTCGATTATCTGCACGCTATTTTGAAAGATCCTACCACGTACTTAGAAAGTAAACGTGTCCCCGCAGTTCGTGAGAAGATCCTCACTCTTCAGAATCTCCGCCGTCGCACGGATCATGGCGGTGTTCGGTGAACGTAGAGCTCTCTGCGACAATTCATCTCGGTTCTCATGAAACTCCACGTTTGTGTCTCGCGCTCTAGAAGGACCTCGCTTCCGCTGCTCTTCCTCCCCGGGCAAGTACCATGCGTCACTCGCAAACACAGTCACACAATATAGGGCCGGTACAGTGTACACCTTATGCCGCGGACCTTCACGGGACTCCACCTGCCTTTCCACGAGAAGAGCTACCCGGCTGAAACGTTCTCTATCTACCCCGAAAATTCCACCCCCATAGATCTTCAACTTCTCCTACGAACGCCCACGTAAGTCTGCGTATAGTACCGTTCCATAGAAAGGGAAGATCTTCTCTCCTTTCGCAAAGACCTGGTCCGCAAACAGGCCGAGTTTCACATCTTCGTACTTCACTCTCGACGGACGGAACACCACACAACCCCCCATTGCTTCTACCGCCCGTAATGTTAGCGGTTCTTATGTGTCCATCACGGCGCCGTAATTCTTCGGCCAGTCGTCCTCCGTTGCGCGTGAACAGCGCAGGGAAGGCATGGGATTCCTGGCGCAGCTCGCAATAAACCGGACTGTGTACTCCGGTACACATTGATACCGGGTATACCCAGCAGGAGCATCCATAGGTCTGCTCTGCCTCCTGGCAGAGAATTTCTGTTTCACGCCGGCCAAGTACCTTGTAGCAAGCTCCACGACCCGCTGAGAGCTACCAATGTCGCACAGGGTCCTCACAACGCTTTTGCGAACCACTTTAACCAAGGTCGGTAGAGCTTGACTGACACAGTCGTCATCCTTATCGAACCCTACGAAACAGCCATGTCTGAGAAGCCCTGGGCATTCGTTTGCAGTTGCGCAAGTACCACTGAACAGGTCCAGCATATGGTCCTCTAGTGTCGAATACTGCAACACCAGCTCTTTCATGTGCTTGATGCCCTTCTGCTCAGGTCGGAGGATATTCATGCGACTCACTTCGGCAGCTCTTCTGACCACCTCTCAGGGCTCCAGCCGCTGGGCATCATCCATACAGCTCGTCCAGGCTGTGTGCGAAGCCTGCACATACCCGTTCTCTTCGTAGCATACCCGGACGAACTGCGACTCAAGCGGCACATTCCTTCGCCTGAAGTGAAAAGCCCATTGCATGACTGGGACGTGGCAAAATCCTTTTATACCCGATGTTTGCATGTAATAACCTCTAGCTCGGACGTGGACCATCGGCTAGTCCTCAACGTCAAACACGAAGTCCTTCTGCCGCCTCCCCCTCGACGCACTGGCCCCGTCATTCACCTCGTCGTACACCTCTTGGCTGTATCTCTGAAGGCGAGAATGCCACATACCGAAGTGTAGACCACGACAGAAAATGATTCCGTGGCCGGTTTTGGCGAGTAGTGCGTCGAAGATGAGGATTAAGCCGTCCATGTCCTGGTGGGTGGAGACATCCTCGGCAGCGTTGTGCACCCCGCGCTCGCGTTT
>JAUKWC010040487.1:0-12714 GCA_032356245.1 Endocladia muricata | reverse complement strand
CCAGACAGTTTCCGCATCAGCGCGGTTATTTGACCCACCGGATTCTCCCTATCATGTTATGCACCAACTGTCTAAATAGCCAACTTGTCAATAACCCGTTATTTCGCGCTGTTAGTATAGGCATTCCGCGCCATGCATCATAGTTGAACGACTTCAGATGGTTGCGCTGAATGCTTATCTATCGACGGCTTGGACCCTCTTATCCAGAGCGTCGCATCATGCTTTATGAGTTTTCAGTACTGGTTGCATTATTTGTTAACATGAAACGCTTGAAAACATATCTCAAAGAAATATTGAAATGAGTCTTACAACTTGTCAGACTGGTTTTGTTGATTAGGAGATCACAAATGGTCCCGAGACTTTCAAAGATCGAATATCGGATACTCGATATGCTGCGAACTGGCGTTGAGATGTATGGACTAGAGATGGTCAAAGAGGCGGACGGCGATCTGAAGCGCGGTACCGTCTATGTCACACTTAACCGTATGGTCGAAAAGAGGTACCTGACCAGTGAGGCGGAAAAAAACCCTAAAGAAGCGGGCCTGCCAAGGCGAAAATACCGCATTAGCGGACATGGTTCGCGCGTGTTGAACGCTACTGATGTTGCAGCGGTTGCGATGGGAGGGGCGGTGTATGGCTAAATCGAGGGCCGATCTGGTAGAAATATTTATTATAACGTGCGACAAGTTTTCACTTCGACTGACGCAGTTCGAGTGGAATTTGATCAGGTTTGGCGATTTGATTGCCTCACGCGAAGAACGCACGGAAATAGAAAGAAGTTTTTTATTTTTCGACTATACCGTTGTTTTCCTGGTGATGTGTGTTTGCGGATTTTCGATGTACACACGTTATGTTGCGATAACGACATGGCAGTTTTTGACATTTACGTCACGTCGGAAGAATAAGCCATATCGCCCGCCGGGGCATCTCATCTTGTCAATCTTGTCAGCAATCTTTCCGCAGAAGGTGTTCGAAGTTCATTTTGGGCAAACCATTGCAGACATGCGCGAGGAAGCGAACGAATTGGATGCAGAGGGCCGCACTGCCAAGCGGAGATGGATCGTGTTCTGTTACCATTTGGCACTTGGGTTCAACGTCGCGGCATTTGTGGTGCTCAAGATGGTCAAGCGAGTGACTAGTCTCTGGGCTGGCCTCTAGGATTTTCGTGTGTTGTCGATAGCAGTTAACCTATCGTAAATCATTTGGCTGCGATCCTGCCGAAATGAAGTATGTATGGAAAATCATGGTACGGCGCGATACGGATCTGCCAGCGTCGCGCAGCGGGTATGCTTGGGCAGGCAGCATGGGTGAAGCGGTTTTCTGGAACTGACCCGTTTGAGTGTCTGAGCTTACTTGCGTTTTAGATTTAATGTTTCTCCGTACGTTAGGATTTCATCGGACAAGTAGAGTCTATCGATCCAATATTCATTCTTCTGCCCTATATCGATTGCGATCCACTGTGCCGAGCCACGACGGGAAATGCCTCTGGGGATAATGTATGACTTATTCGGATCATTTTTGTCATATAGGCTCACTGCATCACCACCGCCGTTCAGTGGAGCCATTTTTAGCGGCTCTTTCAGTTTGTAGTCTAATGGAAGTTCATATTTTTCTATGGGAACACGCAATAAGCGCAGCAGGTCATGAATTTTCTTGACCTTCTCGTCATCCCGAAATTTGTTTTTGGCAATTCGAAAAATTTCATAAGCGCTGCCGATCCATGACTCTGATAGGCTAAATTGCATAGAGAGATCATAATGGGTATCCGGTTGTGCCGTTCGATATTCTTTTTCAAGGCTTCTTAGTATTAGGTCTATTCGACCGATGTTCTGAATCGTTATGAGCACGCCTTGCGGCAATCGTGAGCCGAGCGTGTGAGATATCTTGATCCACTTTCGGTCCACGTCCACATTTTTCAATTTCGAAACACTGTCTAGCAATGCAAACAAATTTCTGACTGAGGTTTGTGCAAGTACGTCGTTTGTCATGTGGTCTCCAATTGCCGCTGCTTAATTACTTGCTGGTTTTTGAATGTCGTTTGAAGTTTGGTAGAGTAATAGGCAACAATGGGATTGCCCGCATAATCTCTATTTCGCCAAGTTGTGCTGTTTTCAATTGGAGGACATTGATACGAAATTGAAGTCCATACAACCGATCAGTTTGCTACCGTGAGCAACGAAATGCATTGCAGCAGACACCAGAATAACAGCTAGTTTGGTTCTGGTTGAGGTTTGACAGTCGCTCGCCTACCGCGTCAGCAGTTCTCAAACACTGTTGCGAAACCCTCGACGGCAATGTCTGCGAGTACTTTAGCAATGACCCTTGTTCAGACAAGTCCAGCGTAAGCATCATCCTTACCAATCCATAGGCTAAAGGGCGGAATAATTCGACCTCGTGTGCATTACACCCAACTGATATTGCAGGCGCATACTCGTTCTCAAAAATGACGTACGCATAACCATCGACTGCTGAATTACTCGCAGGTCCGCTGGGTTTCACTACCTGACCTGTGTAATTTGGACCAGCCGAATTGGCAGTTTGAAAAAAAATGTAACCGGCGAATCCGCAACCCAGCAACAAAATTAAAATCACAAAACGCATGAAAATACCTCCTGAAATAGAGGTAGGATAGCATAATTCCTCAACTCATTGGGGACTATTCGGATAGGGAGGCTAAGACATGAATCTATCGATGAGGCGCACGCCATCCAGCATCAAGCGCTTGTGACACAGTGCAAAACCATCGCCTAGCCAAATCCGCATCCATTTTAATCCGGTTATAATAGGGTGACATCGGAGTGTGATAGATGTGCTCGCCATCGGGGGAAATGTTACCCTTTATAGGACATTCGCCATGTAATTTGACGGCCCTTGTCCACACATCCTCGCGCCACAACCACGGTTCTTGAGTAGGGGCCTTGACCTGCCCCCCGAGGCTCCCTCATTCATAACGAGAGTTTGCAGGTTTGGATTTCGTATTCTTCGTGGTTAGTTTGGGCAAGCGCATCGTGCGCGGAGACATCAAATTTCTCAAGCACACGTCGCGCTTCAACGGGTGTTTGGTTGCCCAGAGATGAGTGTGGTCTGACGATGTTGTAATCGTATCGCCAAAGCGCCAGTTTTCTGCGGACGTCATCTAGGGTGTCGAAGATCTCCTCATTCAGCAATTCTAAAGGGCCAGTGATCGATAGATTTTCATCAGCATGGGCAAACGAAGTCACTAAAACGAAGCATATGGCTAGGGCAGGGGACTTAGTCATTCATCTTCACCGTTATTATCAACATCATCCATATTATTTGGATCATCTGAAGTATCGGTTACTGAACCACCATTTGGATCTGTACCATTTACAGTTGCAACGTTTACAAAAGGTGCGTTTGCACTACCGTTAACATTTGGCAACGCTAGAGGGAACAATACACCTTCGTTGCGCTTCTGCCATACATCAAGAACAATCTCGAACTTGTCATTAAACATTGTTGCCTCAGCACCAAAGTTGATGGTAGTACTTTCCTCCCACTTTGCATTCGGGTTTCCAATTTGCGATTGAGCAAATCCTTGTACAGCACTATTGTTAGTACCGTTGATGTCGTAAGCAGTATTGAAAACACTACCACTAAAGAGGTCGAACTGGTTGATCACACTAACTGCGTTAGCGTTACCCATTACACCCCAACCTGCACGAATCTTAAGGTCAGAAAGTGTTGATGATGGTGCAAGGAAATCCTCACCCGTCACACGCCAAGCACCAGAGATTGCTGGGAAAATACCGCTACGGTTATTCTCACCAAACGCTGAAGATTGATCTTGACGAAGAACACCTGTTACGTAGTACTTCTGATCGTAGTTGTAGTTAACCTGACCGAAAGCAGATACAAACGTACGCTGTGTACCGAAGCCTGAATTCACATTAGGCGCTGATACAGCGTTAAGTGATGCAAACGTTGGAGTAAAGTTGAATGGGTTAATACCACCCGCACTTGTTGAGTAGAAGTAGTCAAGACGGTTAGCCTCGTAACCTACAAGACCTTTAATACCATGAAGGTCACCAATCTTGTAATCAAAGTTTAGAGTGTTTGTCCATACCCATGAACCACCGTTACCGTTGAACTCGCTGTATGAGTTGTTTCCGATATTCTCAGAACGCTCGTAAGTCTTTCTTCCAAAGCCTCTACCGTTAAAGGTGAAGAAGTTTCCACCGAAGAGTGTCTTTGCATAAAGACCCTTAATGATGTCAATTTCAGCATACACATTACCGAATGTAGAAAGACTGTTGTTTGTGTTGTTGTCCTGAGACTCACGGTTTGCAAGCGGGTTAGATGCGTTACCGAAGTTTGATCCACCTGCAGCAGTACCACCGTAGCCTTCATCATTCGGTCCAATACGTGCAGGAACGATAGGAGAAACGCGGAATGCCGTCAAAACGTCACTCTCGTTGTTTGCTACGTTTTGTCCACCTCCTCCACCAATCTGGCCAAGATTATTGATGAATGTAAATTGTAGGTTGTTTCCGATGCGCACGCGCGGAAGTAAGTCAAACTCAGAGTTAGCACGGAATGCATAACGAGTGAACCTGTTATTGATGAGGATACCTTCTTGATCTTGGTAGTTGAAACCAAAGTAGTAGCGGCCCTTATCAGCACCTCCTGAAAATCCTAGACTGTGACGTGTTAGCCTTGCTACACGTGTAATTTCGTCATACCAATCTGTACCTTCCTTGTTGGCTCTCTGAATTAAGTAAGGAGCATCTGGATCTACACTAAACTGATCTAGCTCAGCCTGTGTTGGCTCACCAAAACGAGCAGTATTAGGGCCTCCGATTTGGATGTAATCAGGGAGACGGATGTTGTTTCCATCAGAAAAGTCATACACTGGGTGAGTATATGTCGCTGTATCTGGATTACCTCCAGTCAAGAAAATATCGTTGCGACGTCCTTGGTAAATTACTTCAGCCTGCTGTTGAGGAGTCAAGATGTCGTTACCAGTACCTGGATCAGTAAAACCGATAAGTCCATCATACGTAACCTTCATTGTTCCGTCACGAGATCCTTTCTTAGTCTCATAAACGATAACTCCTCCAGATGCACGTGCACCATAGATAGATGCAGATGCAGCATCCTTAAGGATAGAAGTTGACTGGATGTCCTCCGGTGGAAGAAAGCCAATACCATTTACAGGCACACCATCGACAATGTAAAGTGGCTGGTTGTTATTGAAAGAACCGAAACCACGAATACGTACTTTAGAGTCTGTACCTGGCTGTCCGTTAGAAATAACAGTAACACCAGAAGCTCGACCTTGGAGTTGTTGCTCAACGTTTCCAGAAGGAATAGCTGTCAGTCGATCTGTAGAGATCGTTGAAATGGCTCCTGTCGCCTCGCGTTGTGTACCAACAGAGTAACCTGTGACTACGACTTCGCTCAATGCAACACCTTCTGAGAGTTGCACGTCTACAACGCTACTTCCATCAAGCATGACAGTATTCTTGTCATATCCAATGTAGGAAACGGTGATAGATGTAGAACCGTCGGGAACTGAAAGTTCCCAGTTACCATCGAAATCGGTGGCAGTTCCTGTTGTTGTTCCCGTCACAACGACGGTGGCTCCAATAACTGGATCACCGAGTTCGTCGGTGACTGTTCCGCTAATCGTCTGTTGAGCAAATGCCAACGTCGAAAAGAACAAGCCTACTAGTAAGAGTAGATGCTGCTTCATGCAAGTTTGAGTTTGAGTTTTACCAATTTACCAAAAGAGCTTAATGTAAAAAGTACACACCCTTTGGGAAGCGAAAAATAGACAAAATCAAACAGATACCAAATTCAAATTTTCCAAATCTTATAAACTTATTCAAGTTCGCTATACCTGAATGAGGTAAAATTGTGGACGAAATTGAATTAATTTTGCCCCCCCAGCATACTGTTCTACCCTGTTTTATAAGGTGTTAGCATCAGTTTTCCTGAACCGAACGCCTTCACTCAGCACCAGACCGAACTCTACTTTCACGACCGCAAGATTCTTAACCAACTCGTCATATGCAGAGGCATTTTACTCACTCTTTGATGGTTTTTTGTGTCGGTTTGCTGACACTTTTATCGGCGTGCGAGCCGCGAAAAGGCTCAAATCAAACCTTCAATTCGATAAACCCAGAGTCTTCAGGTCTTCATTTTGCCAACCGAATCGTCGAAAATGACACCTTCAATATCCTCAACCTTGAGTACGTGTACAACGGTGGCGGAGTAGGCGTGGGTGATTTCAACGGAGACGGTCTAGAGGACCTATACTTTACCGGTAATACAGCCAATAATGCGCTTTACCTCAATACTGGCGACTTTACCTTTCAAGACGTCACCGAAATCGCGGGAGTTGCCGCGTCAAATAGATGGAGCTCTGGTGTAGCTGTTGTAGACATCAATGGAGACGGACTTGATGACATCTATGTATGTGCAACAGTACTCGACCCTGCTCGCCGTAGAAGCAACTTGCTTTACATCAATGAAGGACTCAATGAAGACGGAATCCCTCGTTTTAGCGAAAGCGCACAGAAATATGGACTTGCAGACTCCACACACACCACCAATGCTGTCTTTTTCGATTACGATCTGGACGGTGATCTAGATTGCTATGTGCTTGTCAACCACATGGACGATAAGCGTATTCCCAACCTCTATAGACCAAAAACAACCGATGGGTCAAGTGTCCGTAACGACAACTTGTACCGAAACGATGGAATCGGGCCAGACGGACACCCTACCTTTTCAGAAGTCACCGAGGAAGCTGGAATTTTGAAGGATGGCTATGGCCTAGGCATCGCAGTTTGCGACCTCAACGAGGATGGATGGCCAGATCTCTACATCGCAAACGACTACCTCAGCAATGACCTAGCTTGGATCAATCAACAAGATGGAACCTTTAAAGACTTGGCAGACCAAATGACCAAGCACTCTAGCTATTCTGCCATGGGCGTGGATGTGGCCGACCTAAACGGTGATACCCGAAGTGACATCATTACGCTCGATATGCTGCCAGGAAGCAATTTCCGTCGCAAAACCATGGTCGCTGCTTCCAACTTCAATAACGAGCGCAACAACCAGCGATTCAAATTTCTGCCGCAATACATGCGAAATGTGCTGCAGCTTAATCGAGGAAAGTTGAGTCCTACCGATAGCCTTCCCGTATTCAGCGAAATTGGTTTCTACAGCGGAATTTCAGCAACCGACTGGAGTTGGAGTATTTTATCAACTGATGTAGACCTCGACGCGGATCAAGACCTTCTCATAACCAATGGTTTTCCGAAGGACATTACCGACCTAGATTTCATGGAATACTCCTCTAGCGTAAGTTCCTATTCTCGACCAGAGTTTCTTCTTCAAAAAATCCCTTCTGTTCTGATTAGCAATTACGGCTACGCGAACGATGGTGAGGACATTCCAAAATTTGAGGACGCTACCGAACGGTGGGGATTAAAACGACCGAGCTTCTCTAGTGGTGCCGCAACGGTCGATCTCGACGGAGACGGTGATCTAGACTACGTCGTCAACTGTATTAATGACTCGGTGCTACTTTATCGCAATGATACACGTACACCCAACCGTACAGATGCGCACTACCTGCAGGTAAGCTTGAGTGGTGAAACACTTAACAATTCAGGTTTCGGAGCTACAGTAGCGGTCACCTTTGGAGACAAAACACTCAAACAATATCATAGCCCATATCGCGGATACCTTTCTTCTATTTCTAAGATTTTAAATTTCGGACTTGATACTTTTCAAGTTGCAGATGTCGAGGTCGTTTGGCCCAATGGCACAGTATCTAAGCGTACAGGAATAAAGGCAAACCAACGCATTACTTTCAACCAGTCTGAGGGTACTTCTTCAGCTTTCGCCAAAACCAATGATACGCCTCCATTCCTAGTTGAAGTTGCTTCCAAGAGAGGATTAAACTTCAATGCCGATGAAGAGGTATTTGTTGATTTTGACTACCAGCGACTTCTCCCTCGTCAACTTTCTCAATTTGGCCCCACGCTCGCTGTCGGTGATGTAAACGGTGACGGCTTGGATGATTTACTGGTAGGTGGTCCGTTACGAAAAGCTGATCTGATGTGGGTACAGCAAGCAGACGGCACCTTTACTCGAGATAGGAATTTTATTGCTACCGACTCACTTGGAGAAACCACAAGCGCCCTCTTTTTTGATGCCGACAATGATGGAGATCAAGACCTATACATAGCGCATGGGAGTGTAGAACTAGCTCCTAATCATGAAGGATATCTTGATGCTTTCTATCGCAATGATAACGGGACGTTATTACTTGAAAGAGACGCCATTCCATTCCTGACGGAATCTTCGAGCTGCGTCCGCGCTGGAGACCTTGACCAGGATGGTGATCTTGATTTATTTGTCGGTGCACGCACCGTTGCTGGCCAGTTTCCTAGACCAGCAAAAAGTTACGTTCTCATAAACAAAGGCGGCAAGTTTACTACTTCAGACGAGTGGCAGATAAGTTCGCTTGGAATGGTAACCGACGCCGTCATAATTGATATTGATGGTGATGGTTGGGAAGATTTATTTGTTGCTGAAGATTGGGGTCAACTCCGCCATTTTCATGCTGATGAGTCTGGTTTTCGTGAAAGCAAGATAAATGCCCTTGCGGGCAAAACTGGTTGCTGGAATAGTATTCTCGTATTCGATGGTGACAACGATGGTGACCTTGATATTGTAGCTGGCAACCTCGGCCGCAACAACAATTACCACCGCAACGGCGAAGATTTTGCCCGAATCTATGCAGGTGACTTCGACAATAATGGAACCGTCGATGCTATTCCAGCCACGCGGTTTAATGATGACAATGGGACAGCTCAGTTGTATCCACTTTTTCAACGTCAAGAAAACCAAGCACAAGTCATCGCTATCAAAGATGCATATCCTTTTCACAGAGATTTCGGGCAAGTTGAAGCAAACAAACTCATCGAAACGTTGGGAGGAAACGATAGCCTAACCGTAGAAGTAAATTATTTAGCAAGTATTTATTTAAAGCAAGAGAACGGAGATTTTATTCTTCAAGAGTTACCTCGCGAAGCGCAACTCGCCCCCCTGTGCGGAATGAAGGCTGAGGATATTGATGGCGACGGCACTCCTGAATTACTACTATCGGGAAATGACTTTGGATCAGAGGTGAGATCAGGCCAAATGGATGCACTTCACGGACTTGTACTTACCATGAAAGATAGTAAAACGTGGCGCGCCATACCCTATGAAAATGCAGGTCTGACCATACCTGGAGATGGAACCGGTATCGTAGAAATACTAACCGCCGATGGAACACTTCTATTTATAGTTGGGCAGAACAGAGAAAAGCTTCTCGCTTTCGCCAAAACTCAAGCATCGACGAAGTATAAACGCGTTAAAAACAAGAGCACAAACAGCAATGGGCAAGCAACCCCCTACGGCATGGGCAATGCAAGTAGCGGAGGTCGATATTTACGAGTCCAGTAGCACCGTAGAAAATAGATCGCCATGCACTAGCTTTCCGGCATGGCTACTCTGACACGATCTAGATATTTCCTTTTTACTTTTTTACTGCTTGCATTAGGCTGGGGGAATCTTACATATGCGCAAAAAGAAGTAAACCTTCCAAATTTCTCGACGAGCGATGTTTTCGATCTTGAATATGCTAGTGATCCTCAAATTTCACCTTCCGGCAAAACAATAGTCTACGTGCGCCGCAGCTACAATGTGTTGACCGATGGTGTCGACGGTAGACTTTGGGAAATCGATGTTGCCACCAATACGCACCGGAAGCTTACGAGCAATGAACGCAACGAGTCAAATCCACGCTGGAGTCCGAATGGAGACCGTCTCGCATTCACGTTGAGTACCGATAATGGAAGTGAAATTTATATTCGCTGGACGGGCACCAATCAACTTGCAAAAATTAGCGCTCTTCCCTCCTCACCAAGTGGTATGAAGTGGAGTCCTGCTGGCGATCTCTTGGCTTTTAGTATGTATGTCGAGGGAAAGGAAAAAGGCGGTGATTTTGGCTTGGGTATGCCCGCCAAACCGAAAGGAGCCAAGTGGGCAGATGCACCTCGTGTCACCACTCGTTTGCGCCACGAACAAGATGGTCGTGGCTACCTCAACCCGGGATTCAGCCAGCTCTTTGTACTTACCACCGATGGAGGCACGCCCCGTCAATTGACGAGCGGAGACTTTCGGCACGGTAGCGATTTTGATTGGCTCGGAGATGGAAGTGGACTTGTGTTCAGCGCCAATCGTCGACCAGATGCCGATACAGAGTTTAGAGATAGCGATGTGTTTACAGTAACCCTTTTGGACACGACCATTTCTAAACTTACCGATCGATATGGACCAGACGGAAATGTATCTGTAAGCCCTGACGGAAAATGGATCGTTTATCTAGGATTCGAGTATAATAAACGTGCGTATCAACGCAACTTATTTAACCTGATGAGTCCGACCGGCCAGTCGAAAAAAGTAATAGCAAAAGACTTTGATCGTTCGCCAACAAATCTTACATGGAGTAGCGATAGCAAAGATCTCTATTTCACCTTTACAGAAGCTGGATTTAATAAACTTGGTCGCCTCAACCTTACAAGCGGCGAAGTGACTGAAGTGGTTGCCGATCTAGGAGGAACAACGCTTGGCCGCCCGTATACAAGTGGCAGTTATTCGCTTTCAAAAAATGGTGCAATTGCCTACACACAATCCAAACCTGATCGCCCGTCAGACGTAGCGCTGGTTTTGCCGCAAGGCCGAAAAGGAAAAACACTCACTGAATTAAATGAAGATCTTTTAGGCCAAAGAACTCTTGGAAAAATTCGAGAAGTCAAGTACAATAGCCTCCCGATGAAGTATGGTTCTGATACCACTTCAGCTTTAGAAATACAAGGCTGGGTAGTGTTGCCTCCCAACCATGATCCTGCACGCAAGTATCCACTAATTGTAGAGAATCACGGAGGCCCAATTCTCGCGTATGGTCCTCACTTTTCGGCAGAAATTCAATTATATGCTGCGCAGGATTACGTAGTTTTCTACCCGAATGCTAGAGGAAGTACAGGCTATGGTGAAGCCTTTAGTGACGAGTTGTATAGGGCCTACCCAGACCGTGACTACGACGATGTGATGGCTGGCGTCGACCATGTAATTGAGCTAGGTTTAGTGCATCAAGACAGCCTATTCGTGACTGGGGGATCTGCTGGAGGAATCATGAGTGCGTGGATGATCGGAAAGTCTGATCGTTTTCGTGCAGCGGTAGTTGCAAAGCCCGTAATGAACTGGATTTCCAAGACCCTTGTGGCCGACAATTACTTCTACTACGCCAATGGCAGATATAAAGGTCAACCGTACGAAAACCCAATGCATTATTGGAGTTTTTCACCAATCAGCCTAGTGGGAAATGTGAATACTCCGACGGCTGTACTTGTAGGTATGAATGACCTCCGCACACCTCCGTCGGAGGCAAAGCAATTGTACCACGCATTAAAGCTGAGAGGCATTCCTACTGCGCTAGTCGAGTTCCCTGGTGCAAGTCATGGCATCGCTAGTCGCCCGAGTCAATTGGTACAAAAGGTACAATGGACGTTAGGATGGTTTGAAAAATATAAAAAAGAGTAACAGTAGAAGTTTATCTAATTTTGTCTTGAATTTGTTCCTTTAATCTTTGAACTAACGATGCGTAACACCTACCTTTTGATACTGTCTATTTGCTTGCTTTTTTCTTGCAAAGAAGATGATACACAGCCCCCTTCAATCGAAGTAACTGACCTTGAAATTGTAACTGGAGTAGTGCTAACAGACGACAATGGTCAGGGCATCGGATCCGTTGGGAATCCTAACTGGTATAATGGTCTGATTCTATTTCCAAATCCACCAGCTGACATTCAAACCGCAGGACTCCAATCTGGAGCAAACATCTCAGAGTTGTATATAATACCTGCAGAGAAAAATACGGACTTCACCTCAGCAGAAGTTTTTAATTCTTTTACTGAATTTGAAGGCTACCCAACTGTTGAGGTTCAAGCAAACGCTTCAGTTAGCCTTACTGGCATTACTAACAGTCAACAAGTTCAATATAGCCTGGATAGACTCGCTGCAGGCTACTATCGAGTTATTGTATCTGATGTCTCAGGCACACAGCATGGTTCTACAATTTTCATTGATTCTACCCTTTCCTACCCAACAGGATTACGAGACTTTCTTCAAGGAGATTGGCAGTAAAACAGTAATTGAATGCCGATTTGCGTTTCGATGCAACCTGTAAAAAAATGGGTTGTCTATACCGAAAATAGCTAATTCAATGTCTCCAAAACTTCTACAACTCCTCGTTCTTCTCGCACTTCTTTTCCATGTGAACATATCCCAAGCGATAGCAGTAACTGGTATTCAGCAAAATCCAATTACTACTCAAGTAAAGGACGCTACTTCAGAATCACAGATAGGTGTCACAGGAGAACGCAAGCAGGTTTCTCGGAAGCAAAAGCGCTTAAACAAAAAACTAAATCGAGTTCAAAAGCGCATCGGTAACGCTGGTGTATCGATCAGCACCTTCACACTTATTGGAATCATTACGCTAGTCGTAGGACTCATTATGATTGGGGCCGCAGGTGGCATTGTTGGTTTGATCGTTGGTATCGTTGGCCTAGCACTTGCCCTTGCAGGATTGGCACTTATTATTGTTGGCTTATTTATCGATGTCGA
>JAUKWC010040476.1:0-12717 GCA_032356245.1 Endocladia muricata | reverse complement strand
TGTCCACCCATTTCGCCGGGTGTGGCGACGTAATCAATTTCGAGTTTGTATTCTTCTCCGCGCTTGATGGTTTTACCGAGTTTGATGGTCAGTCGCTCGTTGTCGTAGTCGTAGGTTAAAGGGGTGGACTGACCCGCAAAATTTATTTTATTAATATCAAAATCTTTAGCGTCGAGCGTAATGGTATTCACCGCGTAAAACCAGGGCTTAACGGTCAGGGTCGCCTTACCAATCACCTGTTCTTTTTCCCAGTTGAATTTTAAATCCAGTGCGGTGTGGATGATGTCGTTTTCAAGTTTGTAACTACCCCGGTAAACGGGCAATTGATACTCTTCGGCGGTTTTGAGATTGTTGGGTTTCTCGGCGGAAACGACCAAGGTATCCAAATCTCTTTCTTCGATTTCAATGGTTCCACCGTCGAAGATGGTTTCACTGGTGGCCAGCTTCTGAGATTTACAGCCCGCTAATAAAAAGATCAGGGTAAGGAAGGGTAATAAACGAATCATCATATTAATTTTATTTGTCAGCAAAAATAATCCTATTTGGTAATACTAAGAGGTAATTTTTTTGGGAGGAAATACAAACAAGATTAAATCAAATTAATTATATACTTGTTTTGTGTAAATTATATAGTTATATTTGAGGGAGAAAGATTGCTAATAAATCGGGAAACTATTTTTAGAATTTAAATTTTACCCCGATCCTAACGGGAGAAATTTAAATTCTAAAAAGTCATGTAAAGAACAAAAACTCAGCTTAGTTTCTTTTACTAAAATAAGTTAAATTACAAATACCCTAAAATGATTTACGATAATACAATACAACATAATACCAACGATCATTTTCCGCTATCAGACCAGCAAGGAACGAATCGAACTAGTATAAACTTAAAACTAACCCGTCAATTAGCTTTGAAAAAAGCACCATTTTCCCCGGAGAAAATTAGACAGATTGTTTTACGTCACCACGAGTTTTTGTCCAGTGGTGGCGCGGGCGGACAGTGGAAAACAGTTTTATTAAAAGGATTGGTTTTTGGAATTTACGACGGTGCGGAAGCCCGGAAAGGAAAGCAAGCTATTTTTGAACACGCACATATTTTGTCCGATTGTATTTTTGACGGCCTGGCACTCCCCTTTTCAAATTGGTGTGGTGTCTTTGCCGATCAGTTAAATGCTAGTGGCGCGGAGCTGAGTCATTCGTTGTTGACGGACGCTTCTTTGGTCGCTGCCAATTTTTCGGAGGCACGATTGTGCAATGCAGATTTTTCGCGGGCGGATTTGCGAAATGCTAATTTTCGGGAGGCAGACTGTGCGGGTGTTGATTTTGAAAACTGCGATTTACGGGGTGCGGATTTTCGGGGTGCACGGTTGCCGAATGCTAGGTTTCCGGGTGCGAAATTGGAGGAAGTGAGATATTAGCAATAAGTTGTTGAGGTACTTCGCTTGTTGAATTATTTATAGCGCGTAAAAGGATTGTCTGTATAGACTTTATCTGTGGAAATAATTGCTAATCGTATCAAATCGTATCATTTTTCTTATTTTTGTGAGTTATGGAGGATAGGCTATACAATTTTAAAATAGATCTTAACTGGAAGCTATTAAATCAACTCAGTCAAATAGATAGATTTGATGCTTCCTGGACTGCTCTAGAAAAAAGAGAAAAGCAAAGCCTTCGTCACTTAAAATCTTTTGCTACGATACAAAGTGTTGGTGCTTCAACAAGAATTGAGGGTTCTAAAATGAATGATGATGAAGTCAAGGCACTTATTGAAAATATAAATATTTCTAGTATTGAAAGCCGAGATGCTCAAGAAGTTTCTGGATATTTTAATGTACTTGGCATAATCACTGATTCATCTGATGATATAAGCATTTCAAAAAGTATGATTAAAAATCTCCATAATCAGCTTTTAAGAGTAAGTGAAAAAGATAGTTGGCATAAAGGTGAATACAAGCAACATAGTAATGCAGTCGAGGCAAATTTTCCAGACGGTAGTAAACAGATAATTTTTAGAACAACGGCGCCTGGTTTCCCAACGGAAGATGCAATGGATAGCCTTATAAACTGGTACAATGATGAATCGGAAACACATAATTTAGTTAAGATAGCGGCATTTGTATATGAGTTTTTAAGTATTCATCCATTTCAAGATGGAAATGGAAGATTAAGCAGACTATTAACGACACTATTGTTGCTGAAAAATAACTATGTATGGGTCCAATATATTAGCTTTGAACACGAAATAGAGAACCGTAAAAGACAATATTACAATGCTTTAAGAAACTGTCAAGCACAACGGCCCGGTGAAAATATTTCTGAATGGGTAGCATTCTTTCTAGAGTCGTTATTGAATATTCAGATTAAATTAGACAAAAAGCTGGAACTCAAAACAAACAGTATACATCTAGCGCCTCGTGACAAATCTATATACTTGTTTATAAGTTTAAACCCGGGATGTAAATCAAACGAAATATCAATCAAGTTAAATATTCCCAATCCGACAACTAAAAGGATTTTAGGTAAACTAGTCCAAGATGAACTCATCGAAAAAATATGGAAAAGGCGCAGGAACAAATTACGCAGTTAAGTAAAGTATGAATCGTTTTATACTCAAGAAAAATATAATTAAAACCTCTACAGAATTTATGTTATCTTGTGTTTTCATAAAGTGTATTTATTATTAAAAATTAAGCTATGAAATATCCCATCTTGCTTCTCTCTCTCTTTCCATCCTATTATTATCGCTTTAAATGCACAGAAAACATCAAAGGAATATTGGGATGCTTTGGGTGTTGCCACTAAGCACTATAATAACGCAGACTACGAAGCGGCCGCTAAAGCTTATGAAATATTATGGACAACATCGAATGGAAGAGAAATGGCCAATCATAGAATACACGCGGCGGCGGCCAATTGTATGATTGATAATGAGAGCGCGGTCCGGGAAAATTTAATGAAAATTGTGGCGGTAGCCAACAAGACGGACGTAAAAAGAGTATTGATTAATTATCAGATATTCGATAAATATAAAAATACCACGTGGTGGGAAACCTTAGAACAGCAATTAAATGCCCGGGTAGAGCAACTGATTGCTCACCATAAGAACCTGAAAATTTTTAAGAAAGGCAGAAATTATACATACCAGGCTTTACGAATTAATGTCGCAGGTGATGCGATTGCTAACAAAAGAATATTTTTAATTCCAAGAGGTACGGGTTGGGGTGACGAGGCGGCGGATTTGCAGAGCGAAATTGTATTTAAATACGAAAAAGGGTTGCAGGATTCGGTAACTCATTTTGCGGAGGTAGACTCAATGGTAACCAGTAAATTTTGGAATTATCTCGATACCACGGGCGTCGTAGAAAACTCAGAAAGAGTTGAGATTCATCCCATTAGAAATAACGAATTCTATAAAACGGAACTTGCTCCTTTTCCGGAAGTTAGGTTTCCGATCGGTGATCCGGAGAATGATACGATGATATCAACAATTCATGTTCTATCCAATTGGGGATTATTCACCGGTTCACAAACGAAAGTGCGAAAAATTTATCAGGGTACTGAAAAGAGAAATTACAAGAACATAGGGGAAATCAAATGTCATAAATATAAAGGAGTTGGAAACAATTCCAGATACGGAGAAAGTATGCAGGTGTATTATTTTCACAAAGATTATGGTTTTACCGAAATGAATTATCTGACGTACGATAAAGAAAAAATACTTTTTAAATTGATTGGGATCGAAACGGATGATAGCAGTCTATAAGATCGGGATCGTTCAATTAAGTGTGTGTCCGGCCGCCCACACCTCAAAATCCTAAAGGAAGTCCCGGCTCAGACACACTTATGGAAACATCTCCTAAGATCTTGTCTAAATAAAAAAAGCCCTCGTTATTTATTAATAACGAGGGCTTTTTTAGTAAATAAAAAATCTTACACCGCCATATCGTACTCCCGCAGCGCATCATTCAGCGATACCTTTTTATCCGTACTCTCCTTCCGTTTCCCAATGATCAAAGCACAAGCCACCTGGTAGTCACCCGCCGCAAACTTCTTAGTATACGTTCCCGGAATCACCACCGAACGTGGCGGTACTTCCCCTTTGTAAGTCTTCGGCTTTTTACCCGTCACATCGATGATATGCGTGGATTGTGTCAGTACCACGTTGGCACCTAATACCGCTTCCGTTCCTATCCTTACGCCTTCCACCACAATACACCGCGAACCAATAAAACAATTGTCTTCAATAATCGTGGGTGTCGCTTGTAAAGGTTCCAGTACACCACCGATTCCGACGCCGCCGCTGAGGTGAACATTTTTACCAATTTGTGCACAACTACCGACCGTCGCCCAGGTATCGACCATCGTCCCGCTGTCTACGTAGGCACCGAGATTGACGTAACTGGGCATCATGATCACGCCGGGTGCGAGGAAGGCACCATGGCGGGCGATCGCATGAGGTACGACTCGAACACCTAGTTTTTTATAATTTTTCTTTAAGGGAATTTTATCGTGAAATTCAAACGCACCAACTTCGATGGTTTTCATTTGCTGGATGGGGAAATATAAAACCACCGCTTTTTTGATCCACTGATTGACCGTCCAGTTTCCTTTACCATCTGGTTCGGCGACGCGGATTTCTCCGGCATCCAGCAGTTTAATAATTTTACGAATAGCCGTTTTCGTTTTGGCATCTTTTAGCAAAGAACGATCGTCCCACGCTTTTTCAATAATGGCTTGTAGTTTTTTCATTGAGAAAAATTTAGCAGTTTTCTATGTTTAAAAATATGTAATTTTTTTATTGGTTAGCCGGTTGGCTATTGGCTGGTTAACTTTCTTTATCTGTAATAGTATGCTATGCTAGAAGAGCCATAATTGGTCAACCAGCTTATTTTAAATTAAAAGAATCGTCGCTACAAATTGGGTACTTAATCCCACAATAAATCCAGCGTAAAGATCCTGTAAAGTATGGGCATCCAGTAGCATCCGGCAAGTGCAAACCAAACCTGTGAGAAAAAGTACCAGCATTAGCAAAGCAGTTGTACTCACCTGAATCACACCGAAAAACCCGGTATTCAAATAAAAACCATTATAACTGAAATACAAAACCGTCAGAATGGTAAACCCCAGCAGGCCACCCATACCGAGTGCATGCATACTTATCTTGGTAAATAAATTAAATAGAAAAGATAGAAACAGACCGATAGTTGCCCCGAGTGCACCAATTTTAATGGCTACGGGAGTTGCGGAATCCTGATACAAATTATAGCAAAGCCAGATATAAAAAAGGCCCGTCATAATGTACGGAATTGTACGTTCCTGCCGGTCTGGCATACTGAGAGAAGAAATCAGGTCAAGTGCACGCATCATTAAAATTCCCACCATTGGAATTAAAAAAGTGGTAAAGAAAATACTTAGCATCGTAAATCCCTGATTCTGCCCCGGAAGATAAGGGTTGACGATCAGCAATAGTCCCATCATGTAAGTAAGGACTAATAATGGATGAAAGACAATAGAAATAAATTGGGCGAAACTCTTTAAGATCATATTGATTTACGTAATTGGCTACCAGTATTTTGACCAGCTTTTTATACTACAAAGATGCGCAAAATACTATTGCTTTTGTGCTTTATCATTGTCAGAATGCAAATCCGGTTCAATTTCGTGTACCTGGGAGATAATTACTTCCACCCGGCGGTTTTTTGCACGATCTTTTTCTGAATTATTGGCTAAAAAAGGTTTAGCAGCACCAAAACCCATAGTCGCAATTCGTAGCGGACTAATACGTTTGGTGCCCACCAGGTAACTTTTGATGGCTTTAGCCCGGTCTTCGGATAATTTTAACAGCGCCTCGGGATCTCCCTGATCATCGGTATGACCTTCAATGCGAATCCTCACGTTATAATGTTGCCGCATAAAATCGGCCAGTTCGTCCAATACGACGAAAGAGTTAGACTTTACCGTAGCGGTAGATTGCTCAAAATAAACGGGCGGTAAATCCAGTTTTTTACCTTCTTCAATTTTTACCAGTTCGAGATTAATTATTTTTTCTTTAAAGTAAACGTAATCTTTGCGATAGTTGAGGACTTCTTCTTTACCAATATATCCGGGTTTTTCGGCCATAAGCGTAAAGTCCATGCCTTTAGGAACAGAGAGCCGGAAAGTTCCATCGTCGGCGACGTAAACATTGCGGTAAGAGTTATCATTTTTTGCGCCGGAAAGAATTCGGGCATCCACTTTTTTATTAGTAGTAGGATCCACGATTTTGCCAGTAACAGTAACAAATCGAGGCACGGCCGGTGCTATCTTAACCCGAAAAATATCACTGGTACCATCCCGCCGACTGGCAAAATAAAGATAGCCCGTGGCCGAATTAAAAAAAGGCTGACTATCGTCCTGATCCGAATTGATGGGTTCGATGAGTCTTTGTGGTTTGGTCCATTTATCCCAGTTTTTTCCTTCCCGCCGGCACATAAAAATATCGTTTCCGGTGGCAGAGCTTCGTCGGCTGGAAGAAAAGAAAAGCGTTTTATTATCTTCTGATAGATATGGCGTGGTTTCACGGGCGGCGGAGTTAATGATACTGCCCATATTTTTAGGTTGAGTCCAGTTGCGCTCTCCCTTTTTAAAACTAATATAAAGGTCGTTTTTTCCCCGTGAGTCGTAATTCTGTAAAGACAAAATCATCGTTCTGCCATCACTACTCATAGTCATATTTACGTCCGATCCCGTATTATAATAATTTTCGATTCCAATCGGTTCCGGAAAGGTCCAGTCACCATTGCCCAAATCCCGGACAATGGAAAACCCTTTTTTCATGCCACCGTCTTCCGCAAATTTATTGATGACCACCAACTCATTACTCGAAGGCGTAACCGAACTGACACTGTTGGGCATGGCATTATTAAGTGGTGGACCGGGATGAGTAATCTGATCAAAGGTACCATTAAGAGATTGTGCTACCCAAATATCCTGATTAAACTCGGAGCGGGAGGGATCATTGACTCTGCGTTGGCCCATTCGGGTATAAATGTTTGTGAGGTAGGAGTTGAATTCACGCTCCCCTAGTTTTATGGACATTTCTACCCCATCCTCTACCAAAGATTTGACAAAATCGGGATAACCAACTCTGGTAAAATACAACGTATTACCGTCCAAGCTTGCTACGGGTGTTATTTCATCGTACTGACTGGAATTGATGCTGGAATTTAACTTCTCAACGTGGTATTCCTTTTGTGCGGTTGCTAAAAAAGGCATCAGGCAACAGAGCGCACTCAGTAATAAACCGAAGGGATTCTTCATAATTGGGGGGAACTCGTGTTTGATAGTGAAAAAAGAAATAATAGCTGAAAGGTGGATTACGCAGATAAAGTTAAGGAAGTTGTTTTATAAATCCAAGGTCCCCCGCTTATAAATTGAAAAGTTATCATTTAAGTTCTCTAGAGCGGTTGGATAGAATGAGGGGTAGGATAAATGCAGAAGCCATTATTCCCAGGGAGAGAATAATGGCTTCTGCAAAAGCAACAAATGCTTTTTTAAAAATAAATTGTGGCTCTAAGCTTCTATCTACATAGTTCAAGGACACTTGGTGTATATTTTACGCGTTATAGTCAACTCAACAAATCAACAAGCGAAGCGATTCAACAACTCAACAACTTAGTGCCAGATTATTTGTCTTTTAGCACGGTGGCACCTTCTTCTGTGCCCGCTTCAATTCTGACAACCTTTACTTCTACCCGACGGTTTTGTTTTCTTAATTCTTCCGAAGAATTATTATTCAAGGGCTGAGTACCTCCAAAGCCTTCCGCGACAATTCGTTTTTCGGTAATTCCACCTTTGTTAATCAGATGCTTTTTGATGACCTCCGCTCTTTCTTTTGATAATCGCTGCAGAGCAGTTTTACCACCCTGATCATCGGTGTGTCCTTCGATGGCGATTATAAGCGATTTATTTTGGGTCAAAATTTCACTTAGGTAGTCTAGTTCTTCGAATGATCCGGGTAAAATAACTGCGGTACTCTTTTTAAAATAAATAGTATTCAGATCAATTGTTGTTCCTTCCTGCAGTGGTTTAAGTGCCAGATCGATATGAAATTCTTTAAAATAAATATCACTTTTCTTAAAATTCAGGGTTTTACGATCACTTTGATATCCCGGTTTTTGTGCCAGTATCTGAAAGGTTTTTCCCATCGGCACGTCTATTTCATAATAGCCATTTGTACTGACAAAAGTACTTTGATAAATACCACTTTCTTTGGATCGTAATAAAACGGTAGCATTTTGTTTTTTCTTTTTGGAACCATTCAGAATATTACCAACCACCCGGACTTCTTCCGAAATTGGCGGAGCAATATTTACCCGGAAAATATCACTGGAACCATTGCGATCAGACGAGAAATAAAGGTTTCCGGAAGTACGATTGAAACACGGAAAACCTTCGTTGGCAGAACTGTTGATCGGTGATAGAAATCTTTTGGGAGCCGTCCAATTGGTCCAGCTATCGTCCAAACGGTAAACCATAAACAGATCATATCCACCCATTACATTTTGACGGTTAGAAGAAAAAAACATGGTTCTTCCGTCACTAGATAAATAGGGTGATTTTTCGTGCGACTGCGAGTTAACCGCAGCCCCCAGATGAATAGGTTTGCCAAAAGAATTTTCGCCCGTCCGAAAGGCAACGTATAAATCGTTACCACCGTAAGCACCCCGATGATCTAATGATAAGATAATCGCTTCCCCTTCTTCGGCTACGGCGAGACTTACCTCGGGTGCAATGTTATTTTTTATTCCCTGAATGGTGATCGGTTCCGGATTGGACCAGTTACCTGATTTGTTTTTATGGGTGACGGAAAAGCCAGGCTGGATACCACCTTGTCGGGGAAACTGATTGATGACTACCGCTGAATTTTCTTTATTAAACAATGCACAAACACTATTAGGAAAAGCATTATTAAGCGGAGCCGCAGGATGACTTACCTGGTCCAGCAGACGGTTTTTGGTTTTTGCTACCCACACATCCTGATTGTATGAACTGGTCGCCGCGTTGGTAATTGATTTACCAGAAATGGAGCTGAAAATTTCGGAAAGTTTATCACGATAAGTATTGGCATCAAGTTTCTTCGATTGATCAACACCATTTTCAATAAGCATCTTATTAAAAATAGGATAACCCTGGCGGGTGAAGTACATAGTTTGCTCGTCCCGAGAGACAATCGGCGCGATTTCGTCGTAAGACTTTGTGTTAATGTCTAAATGTAGTTGTTCTACTTGTTTTTGCTGTGCTTTTATTTCTGCACAAAAAATAACCAGTAAAAAAAGTAAACCCCATCCCTTCATGAAGTAACTCATAGTTTATTTATTTAAATAGAGTGAATAGCAAAATTAAGTCTCTGGCGGTAATAAACTTTAAAGAAGCTTACACAGTATAATCAGACTCGCTGCGGCGCGTCCAAAAGGAACGGGCAAAACAAGCCTTAAATTAATTATAGGTTATGTTATGAAGTGTTCGGTACTTAGCGTTTGGGAGTAAAAGGTAAAATAGCGTACCGATTGTGGTGTGGTTAGATTTTCGTTTGGTAAGAATACAGCGCAAAATTAGTCTGGTTTATTGTATAAAGCAAACTGTAATATTATTTTAACAAATATTAAAGGTATTTAACGGAATAAAGAAGTGAACTTAAATTCATTTCCATCAAATAGTCCCAGATTACTCAATTTTAGTTGGGGGATAACTAAAAGTGCCATAAATGATAAAGTCATAAAAGGAGCAGTTAATCGGGAACCTAACTGTGTTTTTACCATATTATCTATTTTCAAATATTGTGCCGCTACGGTTTTACCGTCCGCATTGGTCATAATTCCCGCTACGGGTAAAGGGAGTACCACGGAAGTTTCTTTATTTACCGCAGAAATTCCTCCTTTGTTTTTGATAATTAAATTTATCGCCTCTGCGATGGAGTCGTCGTCAACACCCACAGCAATAATATTATGCGAATCGTGACCTACGCAGGAGGCAATGGCCCCGTGTTTTAGATTAAAATTTTTAATAAAGCCAATGGCGGGTGCCTGATCTTCGTAGCGATTGACCACCGCCATTTTTAGTATATCCTCCGTGGTGTCAGTAACGACCAACCCATTTTTTTGCTTCACCTTGGTCCAGATTGTTTCGGTTACGATCTCTCCGTCAATTACTTTTATAACCTGCATCTCGGACTTGTCGGTCGTGACTTGTAAATCACTACCTGATATTTTGGAAGCATTAAAATTGTTGATTACCTCTGCCTTCCGGGCAGTAAATTTGCACGTTCCTGCTTCCGCCACCAACTTTCCGTCAATATAAGTCTGTCTGACTTTAAAAGTTTTTAGATCGTCGACTATAATAAAATCTGCCGGATCACCCGCTTTGAGTAAACCCACGGATAAGCCATAATGATCTACCGCATTTACACAAGCTACCCGCAAAACGTCGTACAGGTCATGTCCTTTCGCCAGCGCCCGGCTGACAAGTTGATTAATGTGCCCTTCCAGCAAATCATCCGGATGCTTATCGTCCGAGCAAAACATCATTCGGTCTGCGTAGTCTGGTATCAAATCCACGAGCGCAGAGAAATTTTTAGCGGCACTTCCTTCGCGGATCAGAATTTTCATTCCGTGTTTCAGTTTATCCAGTGCTTCTTCTCTCGTAAAACATTCGTGGTCGGTAGAAATACCCGCATCAATATATTTTTTAGCATCTGCTCCCCGTAGTCCGGGAGCATGACCGTCTATTGGTTTTCCGTAGCGGTGCGCCGTGGCAATCTTTTCCATTACCATTTTGTCCTTGAACAAAACGCCCGGATAATTCATCATTTCGGCGAGGTATAAAATCTCCGGATTTTTCATCAGCGTTTCAATATCATCAACGTCCAGGGTCGCGCCGGCCGTCTCAAAGGTAGTGGCAGGAACACAAGAAGGTGCGCCGAAATTAAATTTCAGCGGCACCGTCTTACCATTTTCAATCATATATTCTACTCCTTCCATCCCCATCACATTAGCAATCTCATGCGGATCAGAAACGGTAGCTACGGTACCATGTACAACCGCCATCTTCGCAAACTCAGAAGGTACCAACATCGAACTCTCAATGTGAATATGCGCATCGGTAAATCCCGGTAAAATAAACTGATCACTTTCGCCCGCTACGGGATTAATGGATTGAATAATTCCATCAGTTACGGTGATGGAACCGTGATACGTTTTCTTATTCTGGATGTCGATAATATTACCCGTGATGGTCATGCTGGTTCTTTATTTAAAAAAGTAAACTTCCAAATAATGTCACTGTCTACTAGCAGAAACTTAGACACGCTCTTAATAATTTACAGTTAGATAAGTGCTGATATTATTTTATCAGACTTTTAATTCGGTTATGTTCTGTTGTCGTTGTCTTGGATGGACTACAGGATTTGGCGGCGGCTTTCGACTCAATATTTTTAACCCGACCCGCTGAACTAGGATGAGTGCTTAAAAACTCGGGCTGAGATTTACTTCCGGCAATCTTCTTAAAAAATCCCGCTGCTCCCGCTGCGTCGTACTTTGTGTTACAAAGATAATTAACCGAATAAGTATCCGCTTCCGTTTCGTGATTTCTGCTAAATTTTAAGCTGGTTAATCCGCTTAGTACCTGTTGCACCGCACCGGGGTTTGCGTTGCCCGTGGCCACCGACAGCAGCGTGGTAACACCGTACGAACTTGTCATCTGCCGGGTAGAGTGACGTAAATCTGCGTGGGCAATTTCGTGTCCCATGACGCCGGCTAATTGATCTTCGGTATCCAGAAATTTGATAAGTCCGGTATAAACATAGATATATCCACCCGGGGTAGCAAAGGCATTCAGTGTTTCTGGATCATCAATAATTTTTACCTGCCAGGCAAAATCATCTTTGTGTTTTACATTGCCACTATTGAGAATATTATTGGTAATATTTCGGATATAACGGTAGACCTCTTCGTTACCCCGCTCGGGCAAAAGGGGATATTCGTTGGAGGCGGACTTAATTTGATTACTCACTTGTAAGCCGAGATTTTTATCATCCTGAATAGAAAAAAGATTGATCTTTTTAAGTGACTTACAGTGCCACGATGTGAGGGCAGCTACGGTTATGAGTAGCAAAAAAATATTTCTAATGTTCATAATAAAAAGTTTTTGATGAATGTGTTTTATGTTGTCTAACTACTTTAGGGCTTGGCTTGTTTAAATTATATAACTTTCAAGAGAGATTATTTATAATCGGGCGCCAATTCCTACGGCGAGGTATTCGGCCACTGCTTTATGAGACTTTAAATAGAGGCCAAGGTAAAATCTCGTAGCGGGTTTTCCGACCGCCGGCAGATAATAGCGCATGGCTACCTTGGTATAAAGAAACCAGCTGGTTCTGAAATTATAACCAGGAATGTAAGTACCTATTTGTCCGTAAAGACCTACATTCCCTAGTAAAAATTCGTCTGCTACAAAAACGCCCAACCGGGTGGCCCCCCGACGTGCTTCCGCCTCGGAATTAAAGCCCGAAGTATGTAATTCAAAAATATAAATCGCTTTATTATATTCATAATCTATCCCGAAGGATATTTCCTGTACCGCAGATAATCGGCGTACACCCGCTAGCGAAGCTACGTAAAAAGGATAGCGGGGACCTCCGGGGTTACTTGACTCCCTGTAGGCTAGATCAAAATGCATAGA
>JAUKWC010040465.1:0-12739 GCA_032356245.1 Endocladia muricata | reverse complement strand
GGGGCGTCGCTTAGGTAGAGAGAAGTTGAAAAATTCCTATTGAATTTATATTTCGACTTCAAAGTTGGCCTCATATGAGGCCAAACGTCCAATAGACACTAGGGGTCATGGTACTCGAACCAAAATCTCGCAGGGGGTGACGCGATGGAATTGCAATCACAATTGGAAAAGAATCTCATCCGAGATAGGATCAAAAGTGAGGAGTACGGAGGGAAACCCTTATATTCCCTGCTAGGTGTAATTACAACTTTTCAAATCAACATGCGTCTCATGGATGCCCCATGCTTTATACGGAGTGCTTGGCAGACTCCGTGTTGTTAAAGTGATGTTGCCAAATACAGGCAACACAAAAGTATGTTCGGCGGTGTCGGCACGCTCTGAGTAAATGCACTGTTACTGTACCGCTGCAGTCGCTGCGCCTAAGCGATATGATAAGACCAAAATTACATCCAAAATACTGGGGCAGTACACCCGTATTCAGTTGGAGGCTGGTAGAGTGTCTGAAGTTCAATCAGAGCCACTTGTAAACGACGCCCAAGTTTCGAATACGTTGGTTCCATGATGTGCGCTGAGGATAGTGCGAAGGAAAGTGCTTTCAAGTAAATTCGTGAACAACCCATACCTCGACCCATACTTGCCACTGAACCTTTCGAAGAAGTCAGTTGTGCTCTTTACACTATTGAATTATGTTTTCACTTTGAAATTTTGTCCCGACGCGAACATCCCCATATGTCAAAGATATGTAGGAACGAATCCGAAATGAACTCGCACAGCCGAACTGAGTACTCGTCTGCAAACAAGCCGACTCTCGGGACTGGAAACGTCTACTCGGCTCACAATAAAGCTGTGAATTATATTTCATGCAGGTGGGCGGCTTGGTCATGCATTACTGCACCAAAGTATAGCTTCCACCAAACGTGCTGCCAACTTGCATGACCATTTCTTGCATGACGAGCATTTTTTTGGGGAATGTCGTTTTCGAAATATACCCTACCCTGTTTATGTAGAAAAGCTTAATGCATGATCCAAAAGCAAAAGAGTGCTATGGATGGCTCTCTATCTCATTCGTAGGAACTACAGTTGACGCGCATATCCATTCCATGTTAGCTGGTAAATAGTTCTTGGAAACAACGTACACATTCACTAAACGCCTGGATATGAAATCGTTAGTTCTCTCGTCACGCGATTACGCATTCTCCATTCCAACGGAAGATCCGATCTATCGATAAGGACAAATCGGTGCCAGGTGAGCAAGTGTCTCGAGTCTGCATCACAGTAGTTGCTAAATAAACACTTTCTTTTCCGTCAGGTACTCTACGATGTTTACATCCGACGTTTGTCGGATGTCAAAGTTTCCAAAAACGGTTACCAATCTTCATGAGGGTCTCGAAAATTAAGATTATGTATGTAATAATCCAGCCGCCCTCATCGTCGGGACTGCAACAAGGAAAAACACACCTGCTGTAACTACTTTGGGTCGATGGCACGTCGCAACGGCAATGAACTACATTCTATACCTGAATACTTCTGAAATCTCTTCCTAGAGCATTGAACTGTGGTCCAGCCAACGTATATTTATATCCCCTGGACAAGTTGAAGAGATCGGAAACTCTCAGAAGGCCGTCCAAACCTAAACAGCTGATTTGTCGCTAGCTGTGCAGACCGGCTCTTCCGAAACTCATGAATGATAAATATAAAGACAAGAATTGCTCAGTCTTCTCTCTGTATACTTCTCTGTCACAGTCTGACTGCTCGCGCGCAGAGTGAAGAAATTTGTGCAATCCCAGCTATATTTACCTACGGAAAGTGTCCGAATGTCTGTGAGCCGTTGACACTTGCTACATTCCGGAGTGCTTTCGATGAGTGTGCCCCACTGCAGCAGTTTGTTTGTGCCATTGTACCCTGCACTGGACCCTTTAGCTTTGTTTGCGATTTCGACCCCTCTGCAGTTGAGGGTAGAGTTTGTCCGGGAGATACAGTTGTTTTTGACAGTATTGACATTACCAAGAAACAGGTTATCAAATATTTTGTCGATCTCAACGCTGCTCCAGCTGAGACTGACATGTACATACTTGTCGATGCTACCGGTGGGGTGCGTACAGCAGTTGACACCGCAAAAGAAGAATTCACAGACACGCTGAAGTACTTTTCACTGCGAGACAATGTCAACTTTGGTTTAGGCTTTTACCGGGATGAAGCAACAACTGGTCTCTACGGTGGCTTCAAGAATGCTCAGCCACTGAATGTAAATCCAGATGCAACGATTTCCGCCATTAAAGCTCTGAATGCGGAGGGCGGACTTGACTTTGCCGAGGCAAACCTTGTTGCTCTGTACAAGGTCGCGACGCTGGGAAGCATCGGGTGGCGGCCAAATGCGCGGAAAATTCTGATTTATTTTGGGGTCAGCCCCGGACACGAGCCGACTTGTGTTCCGGGATTTCCAGAACTCAACAGAAACAACGTTGGCGAAGCTCTTGCAAACAAGGGCATATCCCTTGTTTCCGTGAGCTTCAGTCCGGGTCTAGATAATGCGCCAGGATCCAGTTTTGGATGTGGCGGAGCGGGAGCTGGGGCCGGTCAGCTAACATCCAGAGCAAATACCACGCGAGGAAGTATTGTGTACGAAAGTGACCAAGCCCTATTGATAGAGGCTATTCAAAATAGTTTCAAAGATCTCACGAAGATCTTTGATGTCAACGGAAGCGAGTGTGCGGTTAACATCAAATCATCACATTCTCCATCGCTCGCTCTGAAAATCGAACCTGGAGAGTCTGCAGTTCTGGAACACAGTATTGAACTGAAACCGGATGCGTGTAGAAACCCTGCAGGCTTTGAATGCCGCTTCAAGTACACTGAAAGTGGAGCAGATCTTCCTGCGACGACCATTCAGTTTGTTAACATTATAGGATGCTCTTAGATCGACGAATTATGTGCCCGTCATATTCACAATCCACTCATTGAGAAAGGTGGGTTCTCCGTACGATTTCTGTTTGAGATCATCAAATAGTGGTCCCAACCACTGAGCTAATGCGCTGCTTCTTTGGGTAACACTGAGCGAATAGGCGCCCCCATGTATATAACAACAATATCCGCCCCTTTTAGTACAAGTGTTCCAGTGAACCCAGTATTAACTCGTCCAACAGACAATGTTTGCATTCTTCAATGAGAGCATTTGCCATCGAGTAACCACCTGATTCAGTTTGTGCTGCAAAGGGCAAAAGAGCAATTGGCACACTTACTAGATACGAGGTGAAAACTGCTGGAGAAGTGAATCTCTACCATGCGTACAAGTAAGAATATGAGACTAGCAGACGAAGAACTTAGCACGTCCAAAAAAATTGAATCTACTCGTAGTGTAATGTATGTAAGTGTGTAGCTTCTCTCTTGGTTCCGCGTGTTTCACAGAAGTTATGCATGACACGTGCAAGAAATGCTGAAGCCCGCCACCACATGTATACATATTTTCGGACAACCTGCCATCAAAAGTGCGCATGGTTTCTCATTTGTGCATCGAATTAGTGTATTGAGTGAAGCCAAGTGAAGATTCTATTGACACTTTTTCGCTTGAAATTCTCTAGATCTTGGGCTAGATAACGAATGGCGCCTGTAAGTCACGATCACCATGCTTCAATGTGCACAATTCACAGATGGGAGGCAATTTGACAATAGCTACAGTAACTTTTTTCATACTTCGTATTGTTACTCAAAGCCTTCCCTCACTTCTGGAGGTGTTTTCTCGCTGCTTTTCTCTAATTTTCTAAGTGATAGTCACATTCCCACGTACAGGTTTATGCCCAAAGCAGTTTTTGCCGCATCCAGTTCAAACGAAAGGCAACTACATCTTGGAATCATATTCAAGCAAATGACCGTATCGCACATAATAGATAATGGAATTCGGAATACTGACTGCAGCTCTGATCCACGCTATGTACTTCGACAAGTTTGCTGCAGCAGCCATTTGATGCAAGAAGACAAGGCATCGTTTAGAGAATGATACCAAAGCAATCGATTAGCTTGAGTGTCGCTGTCCCTTCTGCCACTGTATTCACTTTTTTAATTGGCGTGAGATTGCGCAGGAAGCACAGAGATGTACATGAAAGTGTGAGATTCAGATCACAAGACCGTTTGCACTGATGGCTATGAATCACAGCTAAAACTAACAACTAATTCGACTCGATTTGGGGATGATTCGAAAATTGGTTCACTTGAAACTGTGGTGATATAAGACGGACCATGTTCCCCAGGCAGAGCATCATTGCCGTAGTAGCGTGTATGTCGAAACGAGTTCGGGATATACACCTACTATAGGCGGTCCTTCTACGAGTGTAACTATGTTTGTCATTTTGAACATATGCTGAAAGTAGGAGCTTGTCAGAGGTTTAAAATACCCCAGCCCCTGTCCTCGTCTCGCGGAGAACTCGACAAACCTGGACCAGCAGCTACTGTGGGAGGTATCCTTGCCTACCTGCTTCGTCCAAAGGTATGAACCACGGTCGATTAACCTTCTCGTGTAGATACGGTCGCGAAAGTTTGATTGAAGGTGAAGAAGGAGTAGTTGCTGAATGGTACTTTGGCGTCTATGAAGCTCATAGATCCATCCGTTGAGACTGCCGCCTGAGTAAAGCAGTGCATCTGACTTTTCTTTTGCCATTGCATGCTCTTCTTTTCATTTTACACGTTTCGTCCCAGGCCTCGAATCAAACTTGGCGACCCTCGGCGAAGACCACTATCTTGGTCTGCTCGCCCATGTGATCATTTGTTATGGACCAGATGTATAGGACAGGGCAACACAGTGGTTTCCCATATAATTGAGGAACAATGGGGCCATCACGGATCACCAAGGAGTATGGACAGGTATTCAAATATTACTCGTACATCGCACCAGATGGAAGAGGAAGTGCACCTTGGTTTGAGAATACAGCCTTATCTGCAAACAGTCCGTGTCGACTACTGTATATATGCCCATGTTTTTGTGTACGAAAGTCCTGCGTTGCCCTGCTCATGGCAACCCCTCACAAAACACAGTCCCCCTGAAATGGAGTATTGTGTCAGGAAAGATCAGATAGAGTTGTTGAATTCAGCAGCAAGTGTTCTCGTGTATTCTTTTGTGCAGAGCGGCATTTCTACCCTATATCTACCGATACTCGCTCGCTTGGAGAAAGCAACACGAAGGAATCATAAATAGAAAATACCATGCAGAGCGATTTAGGTAAAACATTGGCTTCTTCAGGCATTCTCCATTATGGACTATTTCCAACATAGAAGGCACAGAACCACGGGGCTTTCCGGCATTTTGGATTAGCTTTAGGCGATGTCAGAACACGACGACATACTCAGTTTCTACGGTCTCATTTTCTGTGGGGGATTGTTGGCATTCAAATTTCAACCATAGGGTAGAGCTGGAAACCTCCACATATATTTTACAATTGTCCTCATTGTATTTATGATCACACCCGCTAAAACGAGGAACTGTGCTTTGGAAGGTCTGGTAAATTAGTTCAAGACATGAGCTGATGATAGTGGTTAACGATATTTTGTTCATATAAGAAAATTCTAAGAGAGTCTAGAAACACCCGTTTGTGTAGAAGAAACATCTACGCGGATATTCTCGTTTGACCATTCCGTGCGCTCGGACATGGACGCAGGAACGGCACAAAAAAGCAGAAAAACAGATTTATGATTTCTATCGATTACTTGCGTGGGAATCTCAATTTCCATAAACTTCTCTACCCTTCATAAGCTCTACTGATAGCTTAAGAATGGAAGTTACTGCAGTCTCATCGACCACTCTTGTTCAGAAATGCGTGCCTCAAAGGTAGCATCTGGATCATTCCGAGAGACGTACGAAACTAAAAAACCATGTGTCACTCTAAGTTTCATTTTAACATTTGCCTACTGAGTGCAGCAATGCACACTCGTGGGGAACGCGCACATTTCTTCCACGTGTGCAAATAGTTTACATTTGGTATTTTGATAATGCATAATTTGACTCAAAGTAGCCAATGAAAGTTTAGCAGCACATGTTTTTCAAGCTCTAGATGTTTCCCGAAATGTCGAGAAATATCTGGAAGCCATGATTGGTGCGCTGGAAATTGTTAGAAATTAGAAATCGGCTGTTCCTGCGCATATAAGCTGGTATTAAACCAAAATCGCTACGCATGGGAGGTTTTAGGCAGGTTTTGCTCCTAGTGCATTTTCTATATAAGCGGGTGCTGTTGGTCGTTCACAGAACTTTTAGTCGTCGAAGAAAAATCATCAACCAACACTATCACCCATGGTTCAACCGGTCCTTTAGACCTTCGCTAGCCCATTTATTCGTTTCGTTGTTAGCATCGCGGGCTAGGGTGTGTCTAGCTGCATGACCTAGCTTTGTTTGGGAGTACCAGGCTAGAAGGGGTTTCTGATAGCTGAAGTGCCAGTACCCATAGTAGCTGTCACGACCGCTGTCTGCGAGCGGGAGTGCCAGGCGGTAGGAAGTAGCATCTATGGCGAGTGTGCCAGACTGCTTGGTAGTCACAGTAGGCCGACCGGTCGTTAAGTGCTGGCGAGCAAGAGTCGTCCGGCATTCTATCTGTTCCAATACTTGTCTTTTGCAATCCCATCTGGCAACTCTTGTTAGGTAGGCCGGGTGACTGGGTCACTGGTTCAGAATTTGCGTTCGTTCGGGGTAGATAGGGGGTCTCGTCGGACTGATATGCCTCGTTATTGGTGAGAGGCATTGGAGCTGCCCTCAACCTACGCGCTTCGAGCAGGTTTGCCGCGCTCGTAGACGTCGCTCTATAGGGTAAGGACAACGTATGATTTACACAGTTAGGCTGGTGGGGATATCCCGAACAGACGTAAGTATCACCGGATCTCTCGAGCGCGGGAATGGGATGGAACTGCGATACACCGTACGCTCCCTTCGACGATAGGGATCCCACTGCCGAGGTACGAATCCCCGACCGTACAAGATGAACAAGGATAAGGACATGGACAAGATCAAGATCACGATTCAAGATGCCCAAATTATTCAAGCCCAATAGGCCCGAGAGCTTCACCGGTACGAAGGGCCAACTGGGCGTAGAGATACGGTCATTTCAGATTCATTAGTACCTTGCGATGATTCAGGTGAGCATCCCGGATACAGCCATCGGTAAGGATGTGGAAGTCACATTTGCGGCGTGGTTTGTAAGGGAGACGGCAGCAAACTGGTGATTCCTCAAGCAGAGCTCTGGGCATGTGCCAGCGACTTTTGATGAGTTCGCGGTAGCTGTGGTGACAGAGTTCATACCGCAATATAGCGCAAGAATATCAGCAGATAAGCGACGCAAGCTGGTTCAGCACAAATCCGTTACTTCCGGCCTGTCTGAGTTTAGGAACATTTGCATAGCTATCACCGAAATATGAGAAGATCAAAAGCTCGACGGGCTGGTCTCTGGTCTTAAACCACAGATCAAGCTTGAGCCGCTCAAGACTGGACCGGCTACCCTGGGTGACGCTGCCATAATATTACTTAACCGTTGGTAGTGCCCTGTTTGGATCCGGCATATACTCATTCAGGGGATATGATCACAGTGCGCATAGATCGAGCTCTCTCCAAACTGCGGAAATTGGCAATATTGAGGGTAGACCGCCAATCGATAAGCAGTGAGGCATTGATTTGAACAATGATGCCTGCTTTACGAGTCATAACGTTGGTTGTCGTCCCTTCAAGCACAGGAGAAAGGCCGGTCGAGGTGGAAGAAAAGAATACAGTGTCAATAACATCAATTCTCGAGGAGTGGACTCCGATGCTACTTTGGAAAACTAGCAGGTCCCACAAACGTGAAGGAGCGCACTCAGGTTGAACCTGAAAAAAGTGTCGAAGAGGCGGTTGCAAGTATGGTGAAGCAGCTCCGCCAAGAGATAAGCGACCTAAGGTTGCAAGTGAATCACGCCTTAGATAGCTCGGCGTTATTGCCTTAAGACGCGAGTACAACTCATGTAGAAGAACAGTCCGAGGGGAAATATGATCCTACTGATGTTGGGGAGATTAATACTACGATTCGAGTTCATGTTGACTTCACCCTCAAAAATGATATTCCTGTTGAAGACTTACTGGGTTTGAATGGAGAGCTCAATGGAGCTAAAGCCGGAGTTCTCAAGGATAATGGTTGTAGCACGAACGCAATGCCTCACGACTTTGTAAAAAGGCACCAACGGTTGTTTTACACTGGGAATAAGAAGTCTATTGTCCACCACTCGAGCAAGGCGACCAAGGAAGAAGCCTCCGAAATAATTATCAGCGGGACTCTTTGTATCGGTTCCCAGTTAGTTACATCGAATAGGGGCCATTGCGAGTTGCCGATTCGATGTTTTGTTGCGATTGTCGTGGCATAGTGCCCATAACCCTGACACAGACTAAGTCAGCCGAGTTGTGAATCTAAGAGGAAATACTTTACCTTTGGCGGGCATCTCATTGCGTGGCAAAGGGATAGAAGTGACAAAACTTGGTGTCGACAAGTCCAGCCACCTTCTCAGACGCCGAGAGCCAAAGGATTTCTTTGAGATATTTCAGGTAGCGAAGGCAGACAACGAAGAAACTGTCGGCTGTAATAAGGGCAAGGGGATAATGTATCGAAGGCACGATACAAAACTGAAGAACATCCTGCTCAAGTATAACGAGGTGATCCAAGATGAGTTATCCGATGGTGTACCGTCGCAGAGGCCTGTTGATCACGAGGTGGAAGTTGACAAGAGTGCGAAGCCCCCACTCCTACCGCTATTCCAGCTTTCACCGGTTGAGTTGAAAGCAGCGAAAGTTTACGTGGAGGAGATGCTAAAGAAAGGGAAGATTGGACAGAGTAGATCTCTCTGCGGTGCTTTGTTATTCATCGCCATGGACAAACACAAACCGGTCCGAGGTACTGTTGATCATCGAGCCCTTAACCGAATCACAAAAAGAAGCAACTCACCTCCGCCAAGATTGGATGAGACGTTTGATCGTCTGGGGAAAGCTCAGGTCTTTTCAGAACTAGACCTGAAGACTGGTTTTTTTTAGATCCGAGTTAAACCACGAGATATTGGGAAGACAGCATTTAACACGAAGTGCGGTCAGCTCAAATACTTAGGGATGCCTATGGGACTGTGCAACGCACCGGCTATATTCCAATCACTCAAGAGCCGTCCCTTCCATGAATGCCTGGATGAGTTCCTGGTGGTTTACATGGATGACTTGCTCATATTCAGTGAAGATGAGCAGTTTTATCTGGACCACGTCGAGACGGTACTGTCCCAACTCCGAGATCACGACCTTTACGTGTCGCTATAAATGTGTGAGTTTGTAAAGTCAGATATGAACTTTCTCGGTCTTTTCATCGGCAAAGAAGGAATTTGTGTCGACCCTCAGAAGGTCAAAGTGCCGAACGCATGGCCTCGGCCACAATCCTCGACTGCCCTCCGAAGTTTCCTGGCTTTAATACGAATCTTTCGACGGTTTACCATGGTCTTCACGGGAGTAGCGGCTCCGCTCAGAATCTTCCCTAAGAAGGACCAGGGTATCCAAAGATGGGATGAAAAGTGTGACGTGGCTTTTGAATCATTGAAGATGCTAATCACAAGTGCACCGATACTAGTGGTCCCAGAATGGAACAAGCAGTTCCGTGGGCATATCAATGCGTTCCAATTAGCGGTTGGAGGAAAACTGACCCAACTAGATGAAACCGGGAATGATCGTCGGATTACCTTCTTCTCCAAGAAGTTGTCGCCTGCGGAGACAGATTATACTGCGAATGACAGAGAACTGTTGGGACCCATCTACTTCTTCCCAAGATTCTGATGCGACCTCGAGGGCACACAGTTCGAGATTTTTACGGATAATCAGGTGTTAAAGCACTTTTTCACATAGATTAAGCTGAGCAGAAATGAAGCACGCTGAATTGAGATGTTAGACAATTTCGGAATGTTTCCAATTATATTGAAACCTACAAAGATTCACGTACTCGACGATGCCTCGTCGAGAGCTCCGCAAGTAACTTCCGAAATGTATACCTCTACGATTTCTTGCAACAACTCGGAAACTCCCCAACTCGATACAAATGCCATCGTTGGTCAGTGTGAGAGTGACCGGTTCTTTGAACCAATCCGACGGGCCCTGAATGGGGAGTGGCCCGAGAAAGTAGTGAAGAGAAGACAAGTTGAGATGTTGTTGTCACTGTTCGCATTTGATGGTAAGCGTCTACAGCATTGCGGGAAGTTGTGTATGCCAAGGCGGTCAGTTGCTTCCATTCTACAAATGGCACATGACTCAAAAAATGCTGGCCACGTCGGATTCTCAAAGATGGTTAGAAGACTCGAGAACGTTCACAGGAAATAAAAGTGCAGAGACGTGAAACAGTACGTCCAAGTCTGCATGAGGTCTCAGCGAAAGAAGGAGTATGGAGGCCGACAGGTAGCAGAGCATACCTCTCTTCAGATACCAACGAGGAGATGAGGATCTTCGGGCACCGAGTACATCATGAATTTGCCAAAGACAAAGAGTGGTTATGAAAGTATTGCAACTCGGGTTGACTGTTTAACGAGGAAGGTTCATCTCATACCTTCTCACGGCAACGATACTGCTGTAGATTGCGCCAGCTCTTTGTGCCCAGACCTGTTCAAACCTCACGGTATACCGAATAGCATTGGGTTCGATCGACATATAAAATTCACCTCCACGGTCTGGAATAGGCTGATGGGTATCTGCGGGATAAGGGTCAAATTATTTTCAACTCGTCATCCCCGAACAAATGAAGCATCTGAAGTCCTGAGCCCCAGGGTAGAAAACTACCTTTGTTGCTACTGCTCATACCATCAGGATGACTGGGACGAGCTTTTGCCATCTACGGAGTTTGCGCACAATTCTGCAGTCAGGGAAACCTCGGGGACGTCTCCCTTCGAAGTCGATATCGGATGGACTCAAAGGTCTCCATTGGACCCTTAGATAACTACTACGAGCTCTGTGGAGACTGTTCATGAGTTCGGGAAGACACTCAAGACATGACTAGAAGATGCACTGTTTGCTCAGACAGTGGCAGAGCCTCGACACGGCGCGGACTCTTCTCCGTCATAAAGGCCTCCTTCGTACAAGGCCGGTGACAAGCTGCGGATTCACAATTAATTGTTCTCGGACGCATATTCGAGGTTTCAAACATTAGAGCAGCTCACCGCAAAGAGATATGCGCTATTCACGAGATGTTAACTAGTCGGGAAGAATGCCGTGAAATTGGACGTACCGAGCCACTTTCGCATTCTTTCAGTCGTGCATGTGTCACTTCCGACTCCATTTTGCAAGGAGCCTAATGACATCTCGCAGCAGAGTTTACCGAGACCTGATGCAGCTCCGCCTGTTGCAGGAGAGTCTCTGTTTCAGAAAATGGATGCGGGCATCCCCTGAGTGGAGTATAATGTGTATTAGAAGCCGTGGTTTACGATACATTTTCCAGTTCGGACCTAGTATTACTAGAATCGGACATCCACCACGTGGAAGTCCGCGAGTAGTACTACTATACTCAGACGTCCACCTGGTGGAATTTTGGGTCGAGGGGTACTGTCTGATATACTACAGACTGTGGAAGTGTAGGAAGCAGTTATACTGCGCAGCGTACTGCAACGTGTAGAAGCCCATTCCTACCATTACTGCTCAACGGCGGCACGTTTTGCGGTTCTGAATGCAGATTTGCTGCATTCGGAACTGCGTGAAGTGCACGTGTGCAGCGCACTTACTGAAAGTAAGCCGAACGTTCACAGCGCGCGATGAATGTCCGGTCTCGTTCGACTACATTTCCGTACTGCTACATGAATAGTCCTACTAGAGTTTTTGGACGGGTCTAAGTTTTCACTGTCATGAACCACCATCACTCGTGCTCCCTCGCCTTCTCCACCTCCAACAACCCGCACTCCCCGCATTGCATCGCATTCGACGTTTATCAGCCCGCACTACCCACATCGCGTTGCCCACCACACATCTCGCCAATATTCAACGACGCCATCCGTCCGCCCTAATATTGCTTTCAGTTTCGACACCACTCCACACCATCACCGGCACTTTGTCACCCTCTTCACGTCCAACAGCCCGCACTCCACGCATCGCATCGCACGGCACACGTCTCGACACTTTTCTTTGAAGCCACCAATTCCGTCGCAGCCCTTCGCACACGTGCGAATACCATTTCGAGTATGCACAGATTACGTGTGCACGGCGTTGCATCACAAGGAAAAGCCGTCTGCCAGCACATTCTCTTGACGGTACGGTACCTTTGCAGATTTGACAAGGTGGCGTCCCGCGTCCGTGCGGTTTAAGTAGGGCCTGCCGCATGTTCTTCCGTTCCATGGTGTCGCCTCTCTGCCTTGAAGAAACCCTAGGCCGTGCGAAAGTTTGAAAATTATTCAATTAGAGATATTACAGTGCCACTACTGTCCAAAGCTCACCTCTCGTTGCAGTAGCCGTCAGCGAATGCATGACACTCTCTCTTATCCACAGAGCCAATAGCGTGCGTGTGTGTAGAAAGGTAGGCCCCGTCTTTCAGCTTGAGCACTCCCGCGTGCACAAGACCCGCACTAGGTTTTGTGAACGCGGGAGAGCTCGCGAGCGGACCTAACGTCTTGACCGTAGCGAAAACAAGAAGAAAGCTCCGCTCAAGGAAAACTTCTGTTGGAGATACGGAATTACAGTGCTGTCACTGTCTCCGGGAAGACTTCACACCCCGAGCAACGAGGGGTCTGACACATGGACGTATCA
>JAUKWC010040454.1:0-12779 GCA_032356245.1 Endocladia muricata | reverse complement strand
ATGAGGCGATCAAAGGCGACACGTAAGGACTCAAAACGTTGTTCCCGGATAAGCTTGGCAAAGTTCAAGTCCACATCGTCATCGCCCACTTCATTGTCGTCCTGCGTGAGGTGGCGAAACTTAACTTTGACCGTGATTTGCTCGGCGGCCATGTCAAAAAAGTGAAAATCGGCCATAAACGTTGCGCCGCACACGGTGAGCAGTCGATCCTTGCGCTTGACGACGCCGCCTGCGCCCCCCACCACACTCTCCACCGGCTCCTCAGCGGTGGTTGCCTTTGTCTCGTCGGCCACAGCGCGCAGTCTGTGAATAGCAAGAGCTACTGGAGTGGCAAAGGGATCCTTGGTAAGGGCGAGGCGACGACATGCCGCAAGGGCAGCGCGCGAGGCTTTGACAGCGCGGCGTTTGGAGACAGCATCGCTCTTGACGCGAAGAAGGCGGTCGGGATCGGCGGGGTCCCAGGTGTCGCGAGCAGATGCGGCGCGGCGCAAGGAGTCGAGAGAGGCAGTGAGAGCACGGCGAGTGGCGGGCAGGGAGCGATGCGACAAGGGATGCAGGGTGGCTTGGGGTGGGGGCAGGGAGTCTGAAGGTGGGGCAAGAGAAGTCAAGGTGGCACGCAGATGTGATATAGCTTCCACGACAGTCATGCCGGGCGGAGCTGGGGGAGACGGAGAAGAGGACATGTGAAAGGGAAGGAGGAGGTGAAAAGGTGCACAGCAGAGAACGGCAGGCACGTGGCTGTGGCGTGCAACAGGTGATGGTACTACGGCGACAGGGAGGGTGATGTAGAGAGTAGTGGATTTGTCGCGAGGATTAGAAAAGATGGCACGGTGAAAGTTGGTACAATAACGGCTACTGTGCGATGCAGCTACAGTACCGTACTGTATATACAGTAGTTTAGAACGAGTACTTTACTACACTGTACGTATTATATGACAGTATCAGCAAAAGACACCCTCACGGCCAGCTGACAACAGCAGAAAACTACATCCTACAATACTTCTTTTCAGAAAAACCTCTTCAAAGCCCATTCCGTGCAGTGTACTGCTAACCGGAAACCCTAATCCATTCACCTCGGAACACAAGGTTCTTTTCTGAACCCCCCCCTTCCATTGCGGTTCACATTTCTAAAACACGCTCCACTTTTGCACAATAATATACTGTACCCTTTCATGACTGTGTGAGTGAGCATAGCGGCCATCCGTCAAGTTGCCATGGTATCCCCGAAACCTCTACAGTACAGGAAACATGCTCTGCGTCGTTTCATGCAAATGTCCGAGCTACTTGATACGCACTTCTTTTTGTATGGGAGAGTCCATACTTTCGGACTCGTATCTCTCACGGGCCAAACGGACTCACATGAAGCCAGGGGAGGCTGGTGTCAACAAAAATACGTCTTGAATCCTTCAACGTTCGACTAATCGATTCTCAATCTGAATACCTTTGCCACTACTGTATCTCTGAGAAGGAACGAGTTGGTGAATGTGCGCGAGCCGATGGATATCGTCATATTCTCAAAAAAAGTAAATTCAAGGCCGGACACCGATCTGTGCAGTATACTCTCTTGTTTTGTTTACATGCCCTGGACTATGAGAAAGACATACATGTCGCAGCAAATAGTTTCATCTCTCTTTTCCGCGTACCTGCTTCCGTGCTCGTGTAGAACACACGAGCACGTTTGTGAAGATATCTGCTCTCAGTTACATTTCACTGCCCAATGAATTCCTGCATATGGTTTGTATCCAAGTGTGAGAACCGCTCGAAACTATTTCTTCGACCTCTACGTTCGGCAGAACGAACATCACTGCTGTGGTGACCATGTCAACGTCCTAGAGGTCATGTCTCCTTCACCTCGGATGACGATGTGATCATCATGCAACTCCACGACTCCATGTGCTCCCACCCCTGATCTGGAGTCTACTACTGATTCGAATGTGACATGATGAACGCCATCATTTACCGCGTATCCTCCAGAATGGTCATGCCCACAGAAGTAGGCCTTCACTACCGCGTTGTATACTCGCAGTAGATCTAGGAATACACTGTTGTCCCAAGCGACATGCATAGGGTTACTTGCTTGAGGTAAAAATGGAATATGTCCGCAAATAACTACGAACTTACCGGCTTCTGTTGCATCTCTCAACAGGTTCTGCAGCCAGTTGACCTGCTCCGGGCCGACCGTTCCATTCCAATCCTGGGCATTAATCTCGTCCTTGTGAGTTTTCAAGTACTCCAGTGCTCGTTCCCTATATGGATGATCCATTGGCCGTACCACTGATACGTCGACTGTATCCAAAACAATGACACGCCACTTTTCCGAGAAATCTTTGTAGTAATAGGGCCCACTTTGCAGGTTCAGTTTCTCTTCTAGATATACCCGTCCGACATCCAGGCAATGGTTTCCGAGTACGTGCATAATTGGTATCTCCAAACTTGAGAGGTGCGAAAGGACAGCATCGAGATCAGCTCTAGTCGTCTCAACTGTGTCGTTGCCGTCCACTATGTCCCCCAAATGTATGCAACTATCGACGTTAAGGGCGTTCATGTACTTGACAGCCTGCGCCGTCTTGCCCAGGATCTTACTGTACTCCCGACTATGACCAGGCTGTGGGTTACCGAAAATCGAAGACGCCTTGATGTCAGTACTGCGAAGGGCAAAATGCTAGTCAAAATTCGCAATGTAACTTCATATCTGGGCGCAACTTACTCCACCTCTTTTGTCCACCTTCTCAGCATACTGGATATCGGCTAGGATCCCGAGTAATATGGGCTTACTCATGTCAACCGCTTCGACCCCAAATAGATGACAGTCAGGTGTGTTTCACCGCAGGGTTTTCCGAAAACCTAGTATCGTACTAAAACATTGTTGTACTTCCCAGCCAAAGTAAACAGGCGATTGTTAAGTCGACTAGCACGGTGCCGCATACGACCAATATCACCCCTGGCGATTATTCTCCAACTTCGAAAGCACATCTACTACGAAATGTACGATTTGCGTGGGGTACAGGACATACTACATACAATATGTCCATACAAACGAATCAAGTTTTGCCCCATATTCACAGGAGTTATGTCATCTGCCCCTGATGCTGCACTAGTGAGCTGAGCGATGCGCATGCTGTGATTCAGGGTGCACGTACTGCCAGGTGCACCAATGGGGGCGCTTGTGCCCAGCTCTCGGGGATGACAAAATAAAGACGATTACTACACGTGTATTTCCTTTTCATCTGGCAGCTACCATGACGGGCCCCCCCAAAGTTGAATTTGTAGCCTAACGTACGAACAAGGGTATTTCGGAGAGAAGACAACCGCAATACAGGAAGTATGACACATTATTGTCGTGAAATAGTCTCAGGAGCGCTACCGTGCAGTGGACTTCCGGTACAATCCAGAAGTTGGCAGGCTGCGCGCGTAGGGGTAAACGGTAAGGAGAGGTGTGATAAAGGATGGAAGGAAGTGGTGTCCAGGCAAAGAAGACGCGGTTAATGTTCTTCACTTCTACGTTCCTGTGTCCCGTTGATTGCGCAGGGGGTATTGCCGACGAGAGAGCTGGGTTAAGTGTGGCGTGCGGTTCGTGGCCGACGGCAGGCGTCGCCACCGAACAGACAAATTGAAACGTAGCCTAGAAACAACTAGAATAGCAGTTATGGAGGAGCGACGAGTAGAAAAGGTGCCCCCGAAAACTGGCGTCGTTTTGGGTAGAGCACCACTTAGAAATGTCCAGGTATGCAAGGGAAAAATGGCATCGCGCATATATACACGAACTGCCCCATATCGACACTCCCTCCAATTCGGCCTCAGCAGCTACACTGCGTGAAGCTCAAATGAGGAGTAAATCAACGGGGCAGTTCTGGAAGGTGATGATATGATTTGATAAATCATGAGAACTCGTAATATCTTGAGGCGCTGATTTCTAGTGCGTTTTATCAAATCAACATTAACGTCACATTCAGCGGAAAAAAGATGTATATTCTGTAGGTGCGGGGTTGTCGCGATTCATGCTTGGTTGTATTTCGTGTCACATCAGCCCTGTGGCCTTGCTTGTCTGGATCCCTTTTCTGGCGGCTTTTTCTTCTGCAGAGGACTACATATTTGGTGACGCCCATACCACTTCACGAGTACTGCTTCTGGTAGAAGGGAGACAGTGAAGCTGGGTTGGGAGGGTGCTGATGTTTCGGGAGAGAAGGGGGAAGGGAGAGAAAACGTAGGAGTGGAAAGCCGACCCAAGAATAGTGAGGTGGCAAAGGAGGAACGTCGGAAAATGAGATAAAACCTAGCAGATATCGTGGCAGAAGACAGCGACAGTGATCTGTGAATGTTGAAGTCGTGTTATTTCGCAGATCTTGAGCAAGAGAAGAACGCCATCAACCGAGCGGCAGCAAGAAGTTCTGCTTCCAATGACTGTTGGAGAACTGAGCGCATTGTGACAAGAATTAGATGATATGATTTTAGCGGAATGGTACTCGCGGAAGGAATAGTGTGTTTCTGTGTATCAGCCAAAGTTGGTCACGAATATTTCACCGTGTCGACAAAGAGATGTTGAAAACCCACGAGCGAAATTTACATGCCAAGCTTCTCACCAATCGGACACAGCGGATGGCAAGCGCTCAGCCGGCTGAAGATCGTAGCAGCACTCAGCCGCCGTTTCACAAGTGCAAGGGCCATGAAAGAATTAGGGCTGTTGGTTCAGCAGTCGTCGCGTCTGTGTCTCCGGAAATGGATGCGTATGTCCACAGGGTGCAGCAGCGTAGTAAGCCTTCCACCCGTAGTGCATATTTTGGAATGACATGGAATGCTGACTTCCGTGGCATTCCAAACCGTGGAGTTCGTGGGGTACGGCAGTTTTTCGCATGGACGCCTACTTCCGAAAATGAAATATTTTGAACAGCCGCGCCCAGTGAACGCCCGCATCCACTATTCACAGTTCATTTCCTGGTAAAACATCTAGCTCGTAGTGCGAATTGTGCAGTACACTGCAGTTCCGCATCTCGTCTTACGTACCTCAATATCACATGATGACCAATAGCCTACCTCACGTTGATATGCTTACCTCGGACCCTTCACACTCTCTGTTGCCTTCCGGCGTGTTTTGCGCCACTGCACTGAAGGCCGCTACATGCAACATGCGCCATCTGCGGCTCTAAGAAACTGAGCATTATACTCGGTGACGTTCGGCTGCACTGGCTCACTCACAATGTTGCCGACGTTGTACGCAAAGAGATGATGTGTAAAACTCTGTACTGATTTCTCGGAAAGTATCGTAAACCTAGTGAAACGCAAATAACGACTGATGTGTAATCCGCGAAAGGTGTGGCACATCGCACGAGTGCTGCAGGACGGCGTCAGTTTAGTACGTGCCGGACATAAGACGTTTAACTGTTTCATACGGCTCAGACGTAGTGGTTCTGTTCTCCGCATTGCAACTCTTGCAGTAGAGTCTGCTTTGCGCATCGACCTGCCACTGGTTAACAATACGCGCACGAATTTATAAATTTGGCACCGCGTGGTTTGCGCCGAAGTCTCGCCAAATGCAGCGCAATGCTGAGGCCTATAGTCGGCTCGGCTTCCCTTCATACGAAACAATTTCTTCCTACGTTGTACAGCCCCATACCCTTAGAAGCACTTGGGAAGTACAGACGCCATCACTTCACTTCACCCTTGCCGTAGCTTTGCAAATGTTCACCTGTGCAAAACGGGGGGCACACTTCTTGTGCTGAACAGATCTTACATGTATCACACGCAGCGTAGAAACAAACTGAACCTCGAGTCGACGTCAGAGAGAGGTCGTAAACGTGTATTGCGTGGCGTTGAAAACTATGTAAGTTCTAAGATCGGTGGTGTGTCACTAGTGACAGGTGCTAAGATCTACACATGTGAAAATTGATGGCCGGATACATGATGTTTTTCAGACTAAACTTCGTACACCCGTCTGCTCATGTGTTTCCATGTGTGTAGATCTCAGCCTCTATCACTATTACCACCCCACTAGTCTAAATTTTCGTTTCTACTTAAACCTCTTTTTCCTGCTATAGCGACGCCAAAATCGCCCACTTTTCTGAGCGACCTCTCTTCCGGCTGAGCCCAAGTCTTTCTCAGCCGCTCTAGTGTGGCCTGCTTGCCGGAGCTGGCTCTCGAACTGGCATGTGCTGTTTAAGTTTGTTTTACTTCACGCTATTGAGCCACTTCTTCGTGTAGCTACCTAACTTTCCTCACCACTTGTCGGAACCGCAATCACATCCTCGGGGTCATTGGAGTCCAAACCGTCATCTCTAGGACTGACTGCCTCTGTCGTACTACTCCCGTCCGTGCCTGAGCCTGTGAACTCTACCACGCCCGCGTTGTCCTCACTATCCGACTTCTCACCTCTTTCATTCTTCGTACGACTAACACGGGCCATCCCACTGGCCGCGAACTGCGGTAGACCTCTCAGTGCGTACAACGCCTGGTGCGGCACACCTTTCCCTTCCGGGATAAAGTAGACATAGTACCGTACCGTCAACTCATCCGCAATGCGGGCGTCATACCCAGCCTCGGTGTACATGAGATGCCCACGCCCGAAAAACACAGAGTTGGGCGGCACAAGGATCTTCTTCATCTTAAACAACGCTGCCGCTCCCACCCGCTCGCTCTCCTCCGCGTGTGCAAACGCATGTGATTAGTCACACATCCACACGGGAAGCGTACTGCCCACCTCACGATTGCAATAAAGCTCAGCGTCTCCGCTTTCAATGGCTCATCAAAATCATTGTGCGGCGCTCGCTGCGGGTAGCCCCTCCCAGTGACCTAAAACCGACCCGCCGTCTAAGGTATAAACAGCTTTCTCCCAAATATCTTCCTCAGAACGACGTAGGAAGGAAGCTGACCCATCCACGCGTCCAGCTGCGCACGTCTTCGCGAAGCCCACACCTAATTCCCCCTGGATTCGCAGGCTTCCATCACAAGGCTCCGTGTACTGTAGTAGCGCGCTATTCCAAGCTTCGGGTTTACTGCGTCCCCCTTCTCTTCCCCCTCGTTGACAATCGGGTCTCAAATTGTCTCATTCGGCCACTCTTCCAGTGCATTCTCCACGTTGAATATGCTCGTAATGAACGAAAACAACTGCTCAACAGTGGAAAGCTTCCACTTGGGCGTCGACACCAGGGGCTCGAGGATTCCTCGCGGAATGCCGCTGCAGTCAGCGAAATCCTCAAGGCACGTGTACCCAAGGGAGTGAAGCTCATTTCCTCGCTTCTCAAAGTAGGCATATTCTCGGGCATAATCCTCACCCCCGTTTCCTATGTTCCCCCGGAAATGTGTCCGAGGCCGGTTGGGCTTCCAGATGTCCGGACTCACATCGATGCCTTCGAGCTCATCAGTTTGGAACAGTAAGGCTGGATGCATTTTGTGTCTGCCGACGTCACCACAGCATGCCTTGTTGGCATGTCCAAGTACGCGCATAAGAGACAGGTGTCCGTGATTTACTTATGCTGTGACATAGCCGTGCCGCCTAAACACTACAGGCAGATGGTGTACACTGTCAAGCCCGTGAGTACATGCTTACTGTGGTCGCAGCAGAGTATATAGCACAGCCGTACCTATCCAACCGACACGTTAACAAGTGCACATGCGAGATCCAATTGCGCACCGTATATAGGCCTATGAGCCAACATGTTTGCAGTATTGATTGAAAACTATATAGAAATACGGCCCAAGTTCCAGTTGGCACAAATTGTCGAAAAGAACAGTAACCTGGGGACCTTTGAGAAGGTCACTATCGTCTGCGACAATTTTACTTTCGACCACAAATCGTGCATCCCAGACCGTCTAACTTGTACGCGATCGTCATTTCAACAGATATAGGGGCCAAGTTCCACTTGGCCCAAATTGTCGAAAAGTGCAGTAAATTGGGGCCCCTCGAAAACATCGCTATCGTCTTCGAAAATATAATTTTTTACCCCAAATCGTGCCTCCGAGACCGTCTATCTTGTGTGTGACTGAATTTAAGCAAAGGCCCAGAGTTACTATCCGCAAGTCTTTTCCTCTCCAATAGGAGAGAGAGAGGTTTGCACATAGTAACACCGGGCCCTTCGTTCTTGCTGAACTTTCTTCGTTCCTTCTAGGCTATCGACTCTGGAGTCTTTCAGTCGTTTCTCATCGGAAGGCTTCGTTCTCACATATCTGGCGACCTTGCGAAATTTTCTGCCTCAACCTCCGTTTGTGTTGAGTGCGCCCTCGTTGCGTGTGCCGAATTCTTCTCAGGGCACCGCTGTTTGCTCGTGGATTCGCTACTGTTCTACGCCTCCCAGTTTGGATACCTCCACCACGTTGGTGTTGAGCGTTGGCGTCGCACCGCGATTGTCTACTGTGCCGCGCCGTTTGTCCCTTGACTCGTTGTTGCTGTCTGGTGGGAATTACTGCTCGAAGTTAATTTCGTCTGACAGTAGTACCTGAGGGCTGGATTTCGAGGTATCCACATCACATGTGGGCAGGATAGCCAGGTTTTTTTGTGACGCCTCTATGGGTGGGCAGTGCCTGAACCGAAAACCCGGACTTTGTCTGGTGATGGAAGTCCGGCGACTTGAACCGACGCTGCGCTTTTGTCTGCGCCGTACTTATGATGAGGCCTTCTTGGCTATACAGATAGAGTGCCGGGAGCGTGGCGGCCGTGGTGTCGTTATGTTGGCACTCAGTACCTGCAGGTGACATTCTGTTCGGAGTTATCCAAGAGTTTGATGCCGCGTCCAGAACAAAAACATGCTTTGTTTGACCTCGAGCATTGTGCTCCGGAAGTCAAAGTTCTTACGAGCTATTGACGATCGTGGTCGTATAGCGCGCCGTGCGTTTGTGTCCGCAAGAGTCTAGCGTGGATTCACTGGTGAACGCTGCTTCTGCAGGTGGTATCCTCCTTGGGAGGACTCGTAAGACCAACAAGCACCACTGTTGTGATTGATGTACACAGTGTCAGGAACCTGAAAACGTTTCTCACGTAGAGAGTCTTACTGGGGGCCGGGGGCTCGAACCTCAGTGAACGCACACAGTAACTCAGTACCTGCGTTCGCCACGTTGATCTCTGGTTTACGCAGAGTGAGGCCATTTCTTGCTAAAATCGCATCTCACCCGGAGAGTCTAACCGGGGACGCGAGTAGTCGACCTCAACAAGGTTCTTGTAACCTTTGTCCACTTAGTGGTCTTATATTCGCCTTTTGTAGTCAACGCTGCCCAGAGTTTATATTCCGTATATCATTCATTCTGCGATGGAAAACTCCGGAGGATTCAAGATCGAGAAGCTCAGCGGGGATAATTACATGTTTGAAAGCAGAAAGTCGAGCTCGTATTAGAATTTCGCGACCTCGACGAGGTTATTTCTGAGAAACCACAGACTTAGCCAAATGAACTCTCGACTCGGAAAAGACGTGACTCAAAGGCAAGAGCCGTGATCGGTCTCTGTCTAAGTGACGAGCACCTTGATCAGGTGCGTGGAGTTCAGAGTGCGGTAGAGATATGGAATGCTATTCTCAATTTGTTCCAACGTCGCACTCTTCTCAATAAACTTAAAGCTGGACGCAGTTTCTATTCTGCGCAGATGGCAGCAGATAAGCGTGTACTGGTGTATATCAATCGAGTCCTTCTATTGGCCTCGAACCTCAAAAATATGGAGGTTCAGGTTGACGATGAGGATGTGGCTATGAGCATTTTAGGCGGATTGCCCGAGCGATCCGAACATCTCATAGTCGCCATTGACACCATGACTGGTGAAAAGGCATTCACACTGGAGTTTGTGAAGAACCGTCTACTTCAGGAGGAACAGGGCATGAGTGAGCGCGCTCCTAGCGAAATCACCAAAGTTCCCAGTTCTGCTTTGGTGTCGAATGCCGCGAGGCGTTCTGACCGAGAGCCCCGCTACTACTGCACGTATTGCAAACGCCGCGCGCATTTAGCCGCTACATGTTCTACAAAGCGCGACGATGACGCAGCCAAAATTCGTAGTACAGGATTGCTAGCATCTGGTCGACACGAGTACCATATCGGTAGCAATGAAGCATCAGACTTCGACGACAACTCCGAAAAGTTCGTTTGTTTCATGGCACGTCCTACTGCCAAGATGTCCGAAGTGAGCTCCAAGTTGTGGTACATTGATTCTGGAGCTACCGCCCATATGACTCATGATCGTCACTTTCTCGACAAGTTCCACGCTGTCGAACCATTCAATGTATCCATGGGCGATCGTAGATCTGTGCAAGCATGCGGTCGTGGAACGGTGTGGATCACTCTCGATGTGCAGTCCAGGTCGGTTCGGTGCCGCCTGCAAAATGTGTTTTACGTACCTGTATTCCGGTAGAACCCAATCTCAGTGTCAACAATCGATTCTGCTGGCATGAGAGTTATGCTTCGTGACGGCAAGTGTACCATCATGAAGCGCTCGAAACTCCTCGCTCAGGGCCATCGCGTTAATGGTCTGTCTGCCTTCAAGACCAGTTGTGAGCCAACTGCAGTGGGTGAGCCATGTGCTCTTGTTTCCGCCAACTTAAGTCTCTGGCACGCCTGTATGGCTCACGTACACTGTGATGGCATCGTGAATATGGTGAAGAAGGGCGTCGTCAAAGGCGTCGTAGTGACTCGCAAGAAGTCGGTGGCCACTTGTGAGGCTTGCGTGTATGGCAAAACCTCGCGAACTCCCATCCCAAGACAGCGAGATAGGCGTTCTACCGCCCTATTTGATGTCGTACATTTTGACGTACATGGCCCGATTCAAATCGAGTCGCTTGGTGGCTCACGATACTTCGTGACGTCTATTGATGATTACTCACATTATTGCACGATGTACTCAGTCCAAGCAAAGACAGATGTATTTGGGTGCTTTGTGAAATGGGTCGCTATGTCTGAACGGCATACTGGTTGAAAAGTGGAAATCGTGCGGTAGGATAATGGCGGGGAGTACACGTCCGGCGGCTTCAGAAAATTCGTGTCCGCGCGGTATTCGACATACTCCCTCTGTGCCGTACAACCCGCATCAGAATGGTATTGCAGAACGCCTGAACCGTACCTTACAGGAGCTCAGCCGGTCTATGCTTCATCATGCCCGTGTACCCAAGCACTTCTGGGCAGAAGCGTTGGCGGTCGCTGTGCACTTTCGCAACCGCGTTACTAAAGGAAAGCTTGAGGCAGATGTCACTCCTCATGAGATCTGGACAGGAAAAAAGCCCGATATGAGTCATTTACGGGTGTTCCGCTGCAAGTGCTGGTACAGGACGCAAGACCATAGTCGACAAAAGCTTGACAATCGGGCACGTGCTTCTATCACGATTGGACATGCATCAGGATCACAGGGTTACAAATTGTAGGACATCGCGGAGGGAAAGATCGTTGTGAGCCGAGACGTGCGGTTTGACGAATCTTGCTCAACTATCGATGCGGATGACCTTACCGATCCTCCCCCTGACATTAACGTGGCAGAGCAGAGCATCGATGTCCATGACCAACGTGATGTGACTCACGACCAAGCTGTTGAAATTTGTGACCACACTAATGACTCTGAAATCGTTGAACCCGTCTACGACGAAGCCGTTCCAGGCAGCTCAAACGATGACGATAGCGACCATGACGGCAATACCAACAATGACTTGTCCAGTCATGATGCACGGGTTGAATCATCTAATGTTCGTCGCCCTACCCGCACCAGGTGAGCTCCTGGCTCATGGTGGAAGTCTTCGGGTTTCCTGGCTATGTTATTGCCGTCAGGGTCTCCAGATCCTTGCACCTACAAGCAAGGCACTAGTTGCGTTAAAGCTGCGGAATGGAGGAAAGTAATGCAGGTTGAGTTTGACTCCCTGCTTGAGCACAAAACATGGCAACTAATGCCACGTCCAGTCAATCACAATGTTGTGACATGTTGCTGGGTGTATCACACTATGGACCAGCCTCAAGCGGACGCCTCGCTCAGCTTACGTCACAAAGCTCGGTGAGTAGCTCGTAAATTTCCGCAGGTTGAAGGAATCGACTACTCGGAGACATATGCTCCGGTAATACGTATGCCGTCTATTCGCATCCTACTGGCCGCAGCAACATATCTGAATCTACTGCTTCACTAGATGGATATTATGACTGTATTCCCCAACGGTGCGCTGGATGGAGAGGTATACATAGAGCAGGTTGAGGGTTTCAAAGCTCTTGACAAACAGGACCATGTGTACCGACTGAAGAGGTCCATTTATGGTTTGAAACAGGCCTGTCGTCGTGGGAATATGGGCACAGACACATTCCTCACGAAGCATCTCGGCATGTCTCGCAATTTTACCCACGAGTGTCAGTACACCTCACGAAAAATGGCACCCTACCGATGGTCGCACTGTATGTGTATGACTAGTTGATTGCGTGCAACCGTCAAGAGAGAATTGACGACGTGAAGGCTACACTGAGTCAGATATCCAGAATGGAGGATCTCAAAGACGCTCGCACATGTCTCGGATTCGGGATTGAGAGGGATTTGGCGAGTGGAACCATCACTCTGAGACAAGCCAGGCATGCTGCTGCAGTGTTACAACGTTTTGGAATGACCAGCGCGAACGGCGCGGCTACTCCTATGGAAACTGCTGTGGACTTGAATGAGACCGAAGTCGGCCAGAATAACAGGAGTGCCCCTGCGCCTGACGAACCTTCGCGCGGAGCCATTGGAAAGTTGATGTACTTAATGGTTGGTATTGGTCCTGAGCTTGCATTTGCTATGTGCAGGTTGGCTCAGTTTGTTCAAAGTCCAACTGAGCAGCAGTGGCTGGCAATCAAGCGCGTCCTCTACTATACTA
>JAUKWC010040443.1:0-12779 GCA_032356245.1 Endocladia muricata | reverse complement strand
CCGGTGTACAGGTATAATATTGCCCCCAATATTGTACGCCCCCCCCCCCCCGGCAATAGCCAAAAAACTACCACCGTGACAAGCGCAATTAAAAATGTGGCGGTCTCCACATTGGTGACGCCCACTCTTCGTTGCGGGGCAACAGCGCACGATTCCAAATTGCCCGAAAAGGCGACTTCTTCTGGGGCCCGATTACACAGCCCTCAGTCATCTGGCACCGGTGCAACCACCCAGGATAGCCTCCAGCACCAACAGAATGCGTCTTCCACAGGCCCACGAGCCACACGAGCACATGCGCGTGTGGGCACGTGCATATGCTACGTTGGAGATGAGCACCTAATTTCTTTCCCAGGCAGATATTTAATTGAGCTTCACGACGCATTACTCTGTTTTTCATATGAAAAGAAGGATCCTGCGGAGGTCCGCTTTTCTCAGTTCTACTGCACTCGCTGATTCATCCACCAACAGGAGCACAGCGTGTAATACGTGGGATCGTGTCAACCAAGTCCCACCGCAAATGTCCCGATCCGAGGCATTTGCGCCTCTTGTAGTGGGGCACGAAGAGGAGGCCAAATATCCAACAATACACCACGATGCAAATTTGCGCTACTGCGCTCTATGAGCTGTTTATTGGAGGAGCAGGGCAACAATTCGAATCGTTGACCCCGGCTCTCACATGTGTCTCAATCACAGGTCCAACAGCACTAGAAAGTATCATCTACGGACCTTTATGTGCTCTGCTCCGCAGAAAGTTGATCAGCAAGAGGTGATTTGCACGACCGGAACAGTCAAAGCCTAGCTAGGCAAGGGGGTGGCCGGCAAAGGTCGACATTAAACGGCTCATCCCAACGTGACTGTGCTTGTCACGTACAATGTCAAGGTCCATACAGAGGGGGGCTGCAGGATCGCCCAGGACCGATTGAGGTCGGTGATTCGTCTGGTGGCCGGTTTCCTCCTTTCTAACACAAGTGCATGTATGTATCGCCTTGCCACGTCGATGCTCTCAGCATCTGCAACCTACTCTCTCCAGATCAACTTGTCCTGATTGCATCTCAAAGGCGCTTGTTCTCATGTGATCATGGTTCTAAATTAAATTCATTTTTTCTGTATTGCACTGTATTTGCAAAATGAGGTGGTACAATACTGTAGACGCCGTTTTGTCAATCCTCATAGGTAAATCCAGGACACCAATATCATGGGTTATGTTGCTGCGCGTATCGCACTACTGCTATTTGGTTCGCGACATCTCTCGCACGCGGTGTTCCGTCTATTCAAACATATCTACTTTGCTCCTAAAGGAGCGTCCTTTGATATATCAAAGCAGAGACTGGAGAAAACGGGAGGAACAGGAACATACTGATCCCACTGCACATTTTCAGGAAAGACACACCAGAGTATCAACTTATCGCTTGATCTGACAGTCACGCAGAAAACTATATGATCGAAACACTCTAGACGTTTCACAGGATCTAGACGTTACTCACTTATGCAGAAACAATATGATATTCAAGGCATGTGTGAAGAGGATTCCGAGATGCTGTACTCCGTATAATTGAAAAGGTTTTGTAAGACTTACAACGTCTCCAGACTCTGTGACTCAGCTTAGCACAATACAATTTTGTAACAAGCTCTTGCGCAGCCGAGGACATGCAGTAGAGCAAGGCGTAAATGCTTCACGAGTCACGGAAAGTAGTAGACGCTGATACTTCAATTTTGCTTTCCTGGCCATAGCCGCCCTCACAAATGCGTGTCAGAAACCACGTGACTTCTCCCATGTGCTTTTCAGCATACAGTCGAGGTTGCGCAGTACTACTGGCTACTAGTCTGGCGCGGATTCCATTCGCCACCACCATATTCCCGGTGAGAATAACGGAAACATCACTCGGTCGTCTGCAGTGTGAGCGACAAGGAATTCTCTGGCCTAGATTCTATATTTGCCGACACATAATCAGCGCGTCCCTCGCTGCACTGACAAAGTCAATCAGTTGAACTTGAACAAATTGCATAATTTACAAAATTATGTCTACTTACGGGAAGTTCACATGGAATACTATTTTCAGGTGGCACCTGTGCAAGCAGGGATGATGATTACACTTGCTGAATCAATTCAATCCAACACGTACTATGCATCAATATTTTACAATTCGATGTTTTCGAAAAACAAGAATTGTCAAGTGTTCAGAAGTCCAGCGCACAATGCTGTCAAGAGTGCGGCTTCAAGAGTATCAGTCAGATGTATACGTTTTGGCAGATTGCATAAGGGGGTGGAGACTAGGTAGGATTGATGATACAGGAAGATGTACTTACGAAACGCGGGAAACATTTTAGACAGATAAAACTTTTTTCAATGATCGTGTCTCGAAAGTTACTGGTATGTATGTCCCTTCAGAGAATTTCAAGAGTCTTGCTGTTTAGTTGTAGTGACCCTATCACAAGAATGCGAAAATGTTCAGCCCTAGAGACTCAGTCGTAACAACATCCAAATTGCTTTCTGCGAAGTGCATATATCTCAGGCAAACATCTCATGATCTGCGTGGTATCATCATAAATTATGCAGGTCAATACAGTCTGTAGTCGCATGGATAAAGTCAGCAGATGTTATGTTGTCTATAAAAAATCTCTGTAACAACTCTAGAGGAGTGCTTCTGGACTAAGATTTTTACAGTATTTGGTACTGTAAAAATCCGATAATTGGCCTATCATTCGAATGTCTACCTGTCACGTGGATCTGGCGACCGCTCGCATCTCAACCAATCGTCGGGATATGTCGGCGTCGCAGAACGCGGTAGCCGCACATTGCGAGCCCAATACACGGACCCGTCCGGCAGAAAGAGACTGATTTGTGAAGTCGTCAAGTGCCAACGCGTGTCAAGCAAGCTTATGCAAGGAAAACCAAGGGTTCACGCACAAAAATTGTTATGGGTGTACTGGTTGGACTGACCATTCATGCTCTTTTTGTTCTGTTCTGCTTCAAGTACATGCACATTAGTTACCATTTCCACGCAACGATGATCTCCTCACATACTCAACACACTTCATCTGCCACGCAGCCTGCACACAATCCAACCTCGGTCTCGAGTAAATGGTAGAACCTTCTTCCCGTGAACACTAATATCACCGTACATGGGTCCATCAGTCCTCAGTTAATGCACCAAAACCGTTCGGTATATGATAGAGAGTGTGGATGTCTGGGGAACACGCAAGATCTCATAGTTTGGCGGAGATACTTCCTTTCAATAATTGCCCTGTATGTGAATTTTTCCTTGTCTCTTCGGCGAGAGAACAGAATTCTAAAAGGACAGTTTAAATTGTTGCTATTCCTCCCCCCTACAGGACAACGCGAAATGGGCACAAAACAGAGGCGAAAATCACACCACGTGACCCACCCGAACGATAGTGTCACCGAGGGGACAGTTCATAGCGGAAAAAACGAAGTTTGTGAGACTGTTAGAGGTTATACCGCCAAATATGAAAACTGTATGGTTTTGAGGTAAACTTTCTACACTACTTCCCTTGTTGGTTTACTGTTTGAGCTTCGACAGTATGCAGGACATGCTCACCAAAAATCACTGGCTGTGCTTCGCCGCAGTGATCAGTCGCCAACTGCTGAGGATGCCATATTCCGCGTGCTGTATGAGGTTGAGAGGCGTATCTAAGAACAAAGCTACCCAATTGATTTGCAGTAGATGGGGCCCATTTGAACTGGCGGTTTGAAATCTTTATTGGTGCGTGTCAATCAATATGATGTTGGTTCTCACACTCATAGTTCTACCCATGCACGCAGATAAATTTTATTTTCAGCTGAGGTTCACTCCCACACAGTGGTTCTTTTGGCCCAACCAATACACAAAAGCTATGATATATTTTACAGTAGGAGGATGCGAGCCATATCAATGGGCATATCAAAGAGAATGTTGTTCTGCATCAATCAACTAACATAAGGTAAGCTCCTCTGTACAGTATACTTATCTTCCACCTGTCGTGTTTCTAAGTTTAGATACTATAATGCTACGCTCACTGCAAGTGATTGCTTGTATTTTTGATCACATATTTTATAGATTCTAAGAGCCCCTCGTAAGAAGAGCACCAGTGATCTCGAGCATTTTCCATACGCCGAGCCACAATGGTATTGCACTGCGAAGCGATATACTCGATCCCTTCAGAATGTAGAGACCAGCCGCGTTAAGGCATATGTCCCTCTCATACGGCGAAGTTTATCTTCACACGCGCCACGCGCGTCCAGATACTGTAGTACCTGAGTATAGCCGCGTTCGGATCGTTTTATATCCACACCATGTGCAACTGAAACGTAACCAGCCAAAAGCAAATTCGAAAGAACTCTACACCTTTCGCCCTATAGTTCTTCCCAAATGATGTAAAAACTTTTTGGAGAGTTTCCGAGCGATGAACTCCATGAAAGACACTGAAAACAGGGCCCGGTGTGAGCCTATCCGAGTTTGGGTTGCAGTACTTTGTTCACCTAGAAACGTTACGTAGCGGTCTGGCATTTCTACCATGTCTCTGAATCACTTTTTGTAAAGCCACCCACGTATCTTAGACAATCTGCTCCTAGCGACTATGTTGGTTGATCAAGATTATCAAGTAGAATCAGCGTTACAAAAGGAGGTAAAATCGCCGTCTGTTCAAACTTTCCGCTCACACTTCCCGCAGATAATAGTTGAGACACAAACACCGTCTGTAGAGCACGTACAATTACCATCTGTGAAGGAGAAAAATTGAGAGCCGTTCTTCCAAAGCCTTACCTTTTAAGTAGAATGCACCTCGACATGCAGCGAATCAAACTGTACTGTACTCGAGCCCAAAAGATTGTAGACACGTAGCGCTATTCCTAACAAGACAGCCTTATTCGTGCTTAAAATTCCCAGTGTGTGCACATGTTTGAGCATTCAAGGTCTCGGTACAATATTAGCATAGGCAGTATCTTGCATTCTCAGGGACGGAGCAGGTGATGCATACTGCAACAGGTTCACCGAGTCTCCGGATACCTCGATAATCGGCGGCGCAAAATCAATCCCCCGAGCCTCGCACCGATCAACCAAGCCAAGAATTATAAAATTCAGTAAAGCTCTGCCCGCATTCGTTCGCATGTGACAAATGACCTCCTCCCCCCCCCTTTCATTCACTAGATTGGACCTCGTCTGAAGGAGCTCCCATCGCCGCCGGACCGAAATCAAATTCCAGAGCGTGAAGACCTCAATTCACATACCATACATGAATTCGAATTCAGCTGCATCTGCTCCGGTGTGCCAGCTGCAGGTAAAACCGCGAAAAATGCAATCAGAAGAAAGTGTGTTCTAGCAAGGCCATGGATGATACGAGCGAATTCGACGACTTAGTGCAAACAATGTGGAGTCGAAGTACGACTGCAGATTACATGAAATTGATTATTTTTGTACTGTACGACACTGCATGTCTGTCAGATATGATCCGTGACATGATCCAACGATTGAGTCAATAGCTTCACAGAGCCAATACAGAAGGGCATTTCTAAGCGATTTATTCAATCCGGATTTGCAGGATCGCGGTCGTACTGTACGTAGGTTGGTACTCAAAAACACTTTGGGAGAGCGTCAGAGAGACAATGTCAAGTCTCACCCCATTTATCATCGCCACTAAAGGATTGGTCAGAAGAAACTAGTACTGATTCGTGAATTCTGGCTTTTCTTCCATATTTACGTGGAGTGCAGTACCTGCAGTACCTCACGCGGTCGAAGGTATATTTCAGAAGTCCTGAGAGGGTAGAGCGAGGGCGATTCTGACGTTTCCAAAAGCACGCAAACTCGAGAGCGGAAAAAAACATAGCTCTCCTCAAAAGCGAATCAAAATGGTGTTTTGTCTATTGAAAAAGGATCAACACGAAAAATCCGTGGCACGGGTGCTGTAGTTGGTGAACATGCCGTGACAAGGTCGTGACGGATGATGCTTGACGATCATTGAAGACAGGCCTCAAATCAAGAACTCGCCCTTCGGCTTTTTTTTTGATAGTGTCGAAGTTCGTTTATCGTCAAACTAGCATTCCTCAGTCGTTTCAAAAGATCCCCGTCATCACGTACTCAAAATCATCTGGATTCACCTTCAAAGACTGAAATCATTTGCGCTGCAGCTTTCCGGCCTTCACACGGATTTGAAAAGCTTTGGAGGATGAGCTGTGGTCGATCATACTACGGTGGAGAATATGACAGTGCACAATACCAGGCAGTGTCTGTGTCTGAGCACTCTGTTTTAGCGGCTTTTTTTCGAGGTACTATGCTGAGCAGTACATACTGCACCGCATCAATCTTATTTTTTCTCTCCGTCAGCAAACGAGTAGAGTGGAATTTGTGTTGCAGTCTGTCGCAGATTCTGCTCAACCGAAGCTCGCAAGAATCCTCATATTCTGGTGCAATATCAAAAGGCTTAATGTGTGTTAGTGGATATGCTTCAGCATATAGTAAAGCACGGCTCAGCAAGAGACAGAATGTTTTCGGTGAACTCTGCATCCACAGGAATTTTCGGTGTTTAGATTTGGGGTTCACCATGCCGTACGAGTGAACACAAGAGTGCGTTTCTTTCCCAGCACTACGAATTTGGAACATGTCGTACTGGACTGAACTTTCTCTAACAGAACCTGTACTATGAGCGGAGCTAAGACTAGAGGGGTCTTGTGCTACGCATGTAATAGTCTTATGGACAGAAATGGTTGAATTAAGTTATCAGAAAATGACTTTGGGAGCGTACGCACATGCAATACTGTGTTCTATGAATAGAGAAGCCGTTTTCTTTGCAGCTGTTGAGCGGAAAAGTTCTTTCGTTTGGAGTTGCTGATGAAAATGTGGCCAATCCGGAGTTTTCAGATTCAAGATAGTTTGAAATGTTTACGTGTATCATTTTGCTAGTATGGAATTGATGGGTTAAACTGTTCAGCGAAATTGGTTTGAAAGAAAAGTGGAGCCTCGAGTCCATGGTCCCGGACGATGTGAAGAAACTTTTTCGGGTCCACGCAATATACCTACGATCGTGGTTTTCTGAAAGGACAACGTTTGGAGCAAATGCACTCGTCATGCAGTGATGGAAACGAGAACGGGAATCACCAGGTGTTGCCAGAGCAAATTCCATCTCGGCTACAAAAACATAGAGCAGGGCGCAAGAATTCTCCGCCGCTCTCGCACCTTGCGACAATGGAAGTAGACATTCTTTTCGTTATCCCAACCCTTTGTCCTTTCTGGCAACATTTGGCATCAAATGATGACCACGTGAGGAACTCTGAATAGTTGACCTGCTCATCCGTGCACAAAAGACACAGACAGTGATGTCGAGATTATTTGCGGTATTCCTAGTTTCTCTAGTATCGCCGGAGATTCTTTGCACTCTGTTGAGAAGAAGTATTTCTTTCAAAAAAGGAAAAATTACCTGGTTGAATGTTGACAATGAACACCCAAACTTCGTGACGGGTAGTTAAATCGTGCTAATGATCACTACTTCCAAATTGAAGGACATCAACCCATGTAGAAGAGTTTTAGAATGGAATTCCATTTAGATTCAATCTGCTGTGCTGAATTCGTGATCCGGACATATCGCGATTGAAAGAAGAAGCAGGACAAGCGTGGTACAGAAATAGGATTGTTGGTTACCATGAAAAATTTCCTTGCAATCTTATATTAATTTTCCCCGGCGCGAAAGGCATTTCCGATAGGTCTGAGGAGTAGCCTGCTGACATGATGGGAAACTCTGTTTGTGTATCGATTTGTATGTTGGTAGCACATGCAATACTGGTAACGCAGTTTCACGCAGTTCGAAATTTACCCGTAAGCCCCGAGATGCACAGAACGGAAGAACCACAGAGACTGGGCATCTTACTCCTGTGCACGGCCCAGTGCACACAGTCAAGACGACCCTGCTTTTAGAGCAAATGGCCTCTTTTCGTCGACTGGGCTTCTTACGTTCGGCAAGACTGCAATCAGTCGACTGTGCCATACATGCAACGACATTATCCACGACTACGACGCCAAACTTCACGACAAGTTCGTATAAACATGAAGGCTGTCGTGTGCGGACTTGAATCCCCCAATCTGATCTGTAAGATCTAAAAGAGAGAGGGAGAGACTGTTCCGTAGGTCTACACCAGATCGTTCTGATGTTTTCTGCGTGAGTATCTCGTCAACCACGCACTGCACACCGAGACGAGTACGGTAGAAACCAAGCTGGAGAGTTCAGATGGAGTGACTGAGTTTATTGTTTGATTCATAACTTGGTCAGCAATAAAAACTACTGGACCTGGTAACTTTCGGACAAATTTTAAAACATCAGAAAATTTCTGCGTACAATATTTTGTAAGATATTCTTTCCCCCTGAAGCAATTTTTTCTGCATCTTGAAAGGCAACATGCCTTCACCGAAAAAAACAGAAACTGCATAGTCCGCAGTTCTTTTGTTCCGCGAAATGTCGAGCTGCGAGGAGGACGTCATCATTGTGTCAAAATTTGAGTGAGACCGCTCAGAAGTCTTGCGTAGGTTCGAACATACGTACAAATCAGGGGCGCAGCTGAAGTCTCTCACTAGTTTATAAAAAGGCTTGGACAGGTGGCCATCGTTTAGAGATAAATTTGTACTGATAAAGTCAGAGCAACGAATCTGCATTCTCGAATGAGGTCGATTTGGAGTGTAGGACAGGGTGATAAAGGCAAGAACGGCGATGGTGCACTCCTTGTTCCAAAGAGTGTAAAGGGTAGAGGCAAGAAGCGGAACAATGGTGATTGCACCTATGTTCTGCGAGATGCCGGAGAGGGTGGCTTGTCAAACATTCGGTACTTTGTTCCGCTACCAATAATACCTGCTTACTCAACCCAGTCAGGAGCTCCTCAAACTCCGGTATCGAAGCTAGCGAAGGGATCTTAACCTCGCGCTCGACGAGGTCTCTCTTGAACATAATTCCGCGTGTGGATCTACATGAGGAAGGTGAATGAAAAAAAAAAAAGGTCGTCACCGGTTTTTGCGACTTTGCGAAAGTATAAATAAAAAACTGTGATGAATTTCTAGGGCCTACAGTAGAACTGACTTACGATGCCAGTCGTTCGAAGGTACCTTCGTGGTCGGCAGCCACACAAATTCGAATTTATGAGTACGAAGTATTTTAGGGAGACAGGTGTAGATATGCCAGCCTGCAGGCCTCTACTTCAGTTCAAAATCTCCCTCGAACATGTTTCTGTGTTTGGAGCATCGATTTCCTCTGCAGGCGAGATGTACCCATCTTGTCGTAACATGATTTGCACACGCACAACTACGCCTCTTCACCGCAAATGATGCAGCGCAATGCCCTTCGCAGCGACTTTTGTTCCTCCGCTGCAACTTGCAGGCCTCGCACAAGCAGCAAGACTTGGTACTCTCCACGCCACAAGGCGGCACGTGTCTGGGTCTCGCTATGTATGCACTACCACGAGCTCCAGCAATCGACAGACTGCAGAGCGTGGCTTTAAGCTCTTTCGCAGTGATCTTTCACGTCTATCCCGAATAGCTCGCGGCGACCTGTCTGCAATTGTTGACCGCTCTTTTCGTCTGTACCGGTATGACCCGAAGGCCATTGCCGACTATTACGACGCGCGTCCGCTGAGCGCTGCGATCCGTATTAGCAGTGTCGGGCTGCCGCTTTTGTTGTGGCTCTTTCGTGTGCGTAAATGGGACAAATGGAGAGGGGCAGCGGGAAAGCCGGAAGTTACACGCAAGCGGGCCGATGAGTTGCGGAAGCTGCTCGTATGGGCAGGGCCGACATATCTAAAGATTGGACAGGCGGTTGGGAATCGGCCGGATTTGGTGGGCGTAGTGTATAGCAACGAATTGCAAAAGCTAGTGGACAATGTAGGGACATTTGATTCAGATGTGGCGATGGGCTTGGTGAAAGAGGAGCTCGGGGTGCAGCAAGTGGAGGATGTGTTTGCAGAGTTTCAGCGTGAGGCAGTGGCGTCTGCGTCCCTGGGACAGGTGCATAAGGCGAGGTTATGGACGGGAGAGGAGGTGGCAGTCAAGGTGCAACGGCCAACTGTAGAAAAGGATGCGGCGCTGGACGTATATGTGTTGCGAAAAGCCGCGCTGTTTGCACGGAAGCGGTTCAAACTGAGGAGTGATATTGTGGGTATTGTGGATGAGTTTGCGACCCGGCTTTGGGAGGAGCTTGACTATGTGAATGAGGCAAGCAACTGCGAGAGGTTTGACCGGTTGTATGCGAAGGACAATGACGATGTGCGTGTTCCAAAGATCTACAGAGAGCATACAACAAAACGAATTTTATGCATGGAGTGGATTGACGGTGATAAGGCGCCTTGGTTTCCGAAGGAAGATGCGCAGAGGTTGATTGGAATTGGTGTGCAATGCTCATTGAAGCAGCTTCTAGATAAGGGGTTTGTGCACGCAGATCCCCACGGTGGAAATTTGCTGAGGACCAAAGATGGCAAGCTTTGCTATTTGGATTTCGGAATGTGCGTCGAAGTCGACAAGCAGAATCGATATGATCTCATAGCTGCGATCGTGCGACTTATTAATCGTGACTACAAGAATTTGGCTCAAGATTTCGTCAAGTTGGGATTTCTGCCACCTGATGCGGACATTGCTCCGCTCACTCCTCTATTGGCAGAAGCATTCGGAGATGCAAGCACCGGAGGTGCGCTTTCGGACCTGTCTTTTAGCAGACTTGCCGACAATTTGTCGAATCTAGCGTTCCAAACACCTATTCGCATCCCGGTATTCTTCACGCTCATTATCAGGTCACTGACTATTCTGGAAGGATTTGCATTGCAGACAGATGCTTCTTTCAAGATTGTTGATGAAGCGTATCCATATGTTGTCTATCGCGTCCTCACGGATGATTCCCCTGTACTGCAATCGGCGCTGCGCGGGGTTCTCGTGGATGAGCGAACTGGTCGTCTGCGATGGAATAGGCTCAATTCCCTTTTGAAAACGAGGGCATCAACTGCGACCAAGAGCAATCCGCAGATCGGAATGCCTGCAGTGGAGCCTGTCGGAAGGAATGATGCCGCTGGATTGAGCAGCATTGCTTTGAATCGGTTGATCGATTTTGCCCTTAGCGATCGCGGTGAATTTTTACGCAAGGCAATTAATCTGGAATTGGCCGACACTGCTGACGCTGCCCAGCTAGCGCTAGCAAGGCGTCTTTCACATGCCACAAACGGCTTCCTCCCATCCCCTAGTGAGGAAGTGGATACGGAACGGCTCGAGAATGCTCTAACGCTTGCACGAGCGATACGGGTTCGGGCTCCACAGATACTGGCCTTTGAGCGGAGTGGCGGTACGGACGAGCAGACACAGGTCAATGAAAGACAGCGACGTATTCGTCGAGAGCTTGTGGATGCATCTCGAATCGTCGCAGGAAATTTGGCGGAGAGAAATACTCGGCGATTGATGCGAGGTGCGATTAATTTCGTGTTAGGCGCTCCACCCGAGAGGAAGCGATAAAAGAAAATAACATTGGATATGGTTGGCGTTGCTACTGGCACTAGTAGCTTCCTCTGGACAACTTCGTTTACTACAGATCTGGTTGTCGCATTTGTTGCCGGCGCTGTCGCTCGTGGAATCGCTGCTTCCTCCGCACTGCCGCTTTCCTGCTGGCTTCCCAGCGTTGGCGCTGCTCGAAAGTAAGATTTCCACACGGGGATGATCCGGCAGTGGCCTCCTCCGCAGCGATGTACGAATTTTTTGTAGGTGACTCGAATGCATGTTGACCGGACTTTCCGGTCGAGGGTGGCGTAACTTGCGACCACTGTGCGTCCTTCGGTGCAGACTTATTTTTGTTGATCATGTGTAGCTGCTGAGGTATAGAACTTAACGAAACGAGACTTTGCTTGGTCGCTTGCGTAGGGAGGGCTTCTACGCACTCCTTTGCGGGCTTTACAGGCGTGGCTTGATTACTATCCGCGCCTTCCTCTTCCTTCATCTGTGAGTTGCCTGGTTGATGCGAGTCGGCATTTATCACAAGCTGAGGGCGCACCTCTGCACAGGCATCGGTGATGCTGTTGTCGATCTCGGGTTTCTGATTTTGCAGGTGAGAAAGTTGCAAATTGTCTTGTGTTGCGACTATGCTAAGGTCCCCTCGAACATCATCCGCCCCCGTCAAATCGATGCATGATCCAAGTGCTGCTGCCCCTTTCTGCTCATCGCCGGGCCGCGTATCTGTTGGTGGCAACAAATTCGTATCCCTGCTCTCTACAGTCTCTGCCACAGCATCCGAATTAGCAACGGCGGCCACTGCAGCCGCATTTAAAACAGAGTTCCCTACCGCATCATGAACTCTCCCCTCATCCACCTCCTCCAGTGACGGTGACGGTGGTATTGACGGCGGAGAGGGTGGTACAAGCAACGGGTCATCCCCTCTCACTGGCACACCTTCCATCGAGACATCCAACGCCTCCCGGCACATTCCCTTCTTCAGAGCCGGCCCCTCTCCTACCCCCGTCTCTCCCCCCTCCTCAGTCTCCCGCTTTCGCTTCCTTCCCTCCTCCCGCGCCTTGAGCTTCCGTATGAGGACGCCAAACCCATCCCCTTCCTCCGGCACCGTGCCCTCCCCCTGCAGCCCCCCCTCCCTGCCTCCTTTACCACCAAAAAAACTCTTCCCTGACAGCCTACACACCCTCATTTCCCTTCTCCTCGCCTCCGCGACGCGACTCTGTTCTTCCGCCATAACCACCTCCACCACAGCCTTCCTCCCCCACGGCACATCGCGATCCAAATCCGCGTTCCACTGAATAACAAACTCCCGGTCCCTCGCCGCCAGCT
>JAUKWC010040432.1:0-12789 GCA_032356245.1 Endocladia muricata | reverse complement strand
ACCAAGTTGATTCTGCGATACATGTCGGTGCTGTGTTTAGTAAATGCATCAGGAAGGTTGAGTTTTCCCAGGATTCTACCGCAAGCTTCGTTCCTTGCCATTCGCCTTCAACGATTAATCTCTCGCTTCACCGTTAGCCATTTTGCTACTACAAATAAGGCGCTCTTAGCGATGAAGATGTTCAAACCCCACTTACTAGTCAAATCAACGCATGTGGGTTGAAAATCCCTCTCTCCTTGCTTTCCCCGACGTAAGTGAGGGAAGCACAGCATATGGACAGACAGGATAAATTTCAAGAATATATCTGCCAGCGGAGGATGCGTGCCTCTTCCATGTCAGAGACTGGGTGAGTAGCAAGCAGGGTTGAGTGAGGTTCTGCTCTGTCGGACTGGAAATACTCGCCGCCGCAACTTTTACAAATCGTGGCGCACTACTCGCAGAGAGTCTTGTCATTGTGTACGGACGTCGTCGGACTCTCCCATTTCTACTCGCTGTGGACTCACATGAATTATCGTCAACCATCACGACGCTGCATGAAGGAGCTAATTGTAGGCTTAGGCCAACAGTTCCAAGGATTAGAGACCCCTATGAGACGGGAGAGCTATCGATAATGCAGTGTATACCGGGAAAACTCAACCTTCCTGATGCATTTACTAAACACAGCACCGAGATGTATCGCAGAATCAACTTGGTGATGACTTCGGGCGGGCTCCAAGGAGCTACACTACTGAAAGCACGAAGAATGTCTTTCAAAGAGTAGGATTTTCGTCTTCATCATCGGTTTCATCCACATACCTACGTCGTCGTCTAGTCGAGGTCGATGGCTCCTGGGTAGTTTGCCTCTCATTTCTCCTCACTCCCTTCATTAATTTGCGCTTCTTCCTGTTCTTCTTGTTCCTGTTCTTTCCGCTACCGACAACTTGTTCCTTTAGTTCGCGGTACTCCACGATTTCACGAAAAACTGCCTCGCTACCAACACACGCTCCGAGAACCGCTCTATTCATGACTAGAAAACGTGATTCTATGCAATTGAAGATGATACGGCTAGTAGCGTCGGCTTCAATGACGTGGTCGACGTCACCATCGGCACCGGAGCTCACAATCCGCACGATGAAGATTCCCCCCGTTCTGATTTCGACACTCCTCCAACGGACGAGCCCGTCGCTGCTCCGACCATTTTACGTATAGACTCTTTTGAAACTCTTTTGCATCTAAAGATCGACCCACCTAAGCGAAGCCATCTCACCAAAGTCGATAGTCAGCATTTCCGTTGTAGCATCGATCTCACCAAGCGATTGGATGCCATTAGCGACGGCTGCTCGGATGCAGCCACGATTACTTGCAATGCAGTATACTCGTCGTCCGCTTAGTTGAAAGTGACTGGACTCAGTGCCTGTGGACCGATGTCCAGGCCCTCCTATCGGCACAAACTTGTTCTGGTGTGTAGCACACCAGCGGTCGATAACGTTCATAATCTTGGGAACCTTCCCGTTCCGCGAAGTGAGCTCGACCTGTTCGCCGGGCAGGTGGAGGACGTCAAGGGACTACATTAATGGCTGGAACACCACGTGTGCAAGCTTTCCATTGAATATTTGCAATGTGTGCGAGAATGTTGAGGGAGCCGGTTATTCTCAGATACGAAGTCACTTCCGCTAAAAGGCAAGCAGTATCTTGTTGCATGAGCGTGTCCCTCGTGAGAGGAAGATGTTCGATCTGGTTGAGATGTTCCTCCATACTCATGTGCATAACAGTCGGATGGGGCCGGGATTTATAAAGTCGGTTGAATAGGATGTAGTAGTCAAGAAGAAATCCTCCAACATCGAATCGTTTATGTAGGACTTTGTGGAATTGTTTGATGTGAAGTATAGATCGGGAGAGCAGAAAGTCGACAACGACTTTTGCGATCAGAAGCTGCATATTCCCTTTCTCGCTACGTTGTACGAGTAGCTGCGGAAGGCCGGGGACAGTGACAACAAACTGGTTGCTCATCTCCGTTCGATGGCCAGCTGCCAAATGCGACTAGAATCGACAATACCGTATGCCGACTTCAGCAGTTTCTAGACAGTCCTCGCCGAGTCTGTCCAGCTTCTTGGAGAATGGATGTACATGATGCACGACAAGTAACCTCCTCGCATCTCACTCGTGCTTGACCTGAAAGAAGTGATGCCCGGAAATGAGACTTGCACCCTTTGGAAGTGACCTTACTTGTACTTCTTCGCATGCCTCTCTGTAGTTGCCCTTCTCAGAGAGTATCGCATTGTCGAGAATCCAGCGAAGAACGAAATAAAGTCGAGATTCTGTCGCACTTTTCTTCTCGCAGACTTGGAGTATTTTTCTGAGGACGTGCTTCTGAGACGACTCCAATGTGTATGGCGATCAGTGCGGAGCATTTCAGATGATACTGCCGATGATCTTTTGTGGTCGTGGAGGCTCTTGTGCCCTATTGATACTGCGAAAGGCGGTAAGAAACCCTTTCCCAATATCTAGAATTGAAGTATTGAAAATTTCAGGCTTCTTCGTCGAGAAGAAAGACGATGATGACTGATAATTTCCCCAGAGTGCTGCCTTCATGTGTACTCAATTATCAAATTTTGTTTCAACGTAGACTGAGTCAAGGTGCGAAAATTCGGCGGAGCGGACATTGCCGTTCGCAGCCTCGCCTTTTGTTGCTGAGGTATAGTTTGGAGAAACGTTTCGGTAGATGTCATCTTGGCCTTCAAAATCGTCTAAAAACGCAAGTTCTGTTAGAATAGGATCCACCGGGACTACTCCATTCCGCTCAAAGCCATCAAGAACTTGTTGAATGGAGTCCAATCTTGGAAACAGGTGCTGCATTTCGTCTAGTTCTTGCAGTAATGGAGATGTGGGTGCTATTCGGGCGTCTTCGTACGGGGCGTGTTTTAGCTTCCCCTTCGATTTGGGTTTTGAGGAAAGCGTCGCGTAGTGCTGAGTGGGGTCTCTCTCGTACCCCATCTCCCATTTGCCAAATTTGGCTCCGCGTTTGAACACATAGAGACGCCGGTTTTTGAAGAGGTCCGGTGGAGATATACAGCGAGGAACACGGTCTTTGTAGAGGAGATGTAGTGCTCTTCTGGCAACTTGTTTTTGGAGTGCCTCGAACACCCCTTCCGTAATGTGCAGCTGGGAAAGACCAGCGAGAGAAAAGTTATACCCTCTGGCGATCTGGAAGCTGCTCAAGACCTTATTTCCGGAAAGTGTGTTGCTGAGAAATCTTGCTCGCGAGATAATGTCCGCGTTGTTAGCGCTAACACTGCGATGATCGAAAAAGTACTTACCATACTTGACTAGTCGGTGAGCTATATTTCGTACGACTGCAATTTTTCTCTCCGCAACCCCACATCTGTGGTGTCTCTTAGCAAATCGAGGTTGTGTCTCGGTGCCGAAGTATTGCAGGGAGTTTTTAAACATGGAGTTGAAGAACCCCGTGACCGCAGAGACGACGACTGATGCCCATTGGAAATTTATCCACTGAGTCTCAAAGAGCCGAGCTGTTGGCTCCATTTCCAGTGAATCCGTTAGTGCTGCACTTGGTATTGCTTAATGCAGGCTCACTATGTGAGATATGGGGGGATGTTCAACTCTGCCATAAAGAAGAAGTCTTTCTGAACATTCTCGTTAAAGTTGATGAGAGTTGTTTGAGATTGAAACTTTCCTCGACTACAGTGGTCGACGGCTAAACTAGCAACAGATGCATGTCTTTACGACACTGTTGACAGCCTGTCGAAGTATGGCATTGAACCCCTTTCCCATTCTACAGAAAATAAGCACGTCAGGAAATGAAAAGTGAGAATATCCGTTTAGTTTTGCCGCGAAGCGTTTTGCCACTTTTCTTCGAGATAAGGCCTTATTCAGCTGAGAGTTGTCACCTTCTCTGAAGATAAATGGTTCGTAGGCAGAGAAAAAGGCGGACGCAGAGGATGTCGCACATGGTACGACCAGAAGGTTTGATGTGACGATCTCGTGGTTACTTTCTCTCGATGATTCCGTATACGTCTCGAACACTAGCTACTTGTTAGAGAGGCCTCGAACACAAGGAAGTAGAAGAAGGAGGTGCTCTGGGTCGGCTATGTTTAACTGGAGAAATATCTCGTTGCCCAAAAAAAAAACCGTTCTCGTGGGTGACATAAAATGGTATGTTGACTTCGATACTTTGCATATATCTTACCGGTAGATTCCACATCGCGACTTTAGGAAATACTACGCTACACTTCATACCGTAAATATGGTAAAAAGCTCTCCCGTCAATCTTACGCAGTTTAAACGTAATAGCCATGGACAAAGCAAATGCGGCAGCAGAGTCTACACCTCCAACACTCTGCAGACAGCCAGGGTCAATGAACGGATTTGGGTGCAGGGGTCCAGGGAGTAGCTCGGAAGTGGCTACCCTACTCGCGACATAGTTTAGTTGCGACGTGCCAAGGCAGAGCCCTTGAGAAAGGACAGGGTTGTTGCGAGGTGTCGACCTCGCTGGTATGGCGGCGTTCACGCTCTTGACAGATTTTTTTTGTAACATAGCTCGGGTCCTCACGTCGCAGATCTCCTCACTTATGCTTCCTAGACCCATAATCGGTAGAGGGAGCTTCGAAGTCCCTGGCTCGCTTCTGTCTGCCTCGGAAAGATTTCTGGTGTCCTCCAGCTTTTTCAGGAGTTGGAGTGCAGCGGCGTGCCGAATCTTGACTGTGGTGCTTGCCATTAACCCGAATTATACCATCTGCTCCGACGTCCTAGCCTGTCCGAGGCCTGTTAATCGACCAAAAGACTTAATTATCTTTTCGCTCGAGGATCGACTGGACCTCTTTCAGAGTGAGGGTACAGGCAGATCAGCTTCTGATATGGGTTGTGCTCCAAAGAACAGTAGCTACATTGTGAAGGCTGCGTTTGCAGGACAAATCGATGCAAGTAAACATGCTCGAGACAAGACCCAAGGACTCTGGGGGGTGTCATGCACGAGACCATATTTTCCAGTACGGAATTGAGATATTTTGTGAGTCGAGGATTATGAATTCTGTACGACGGTAGGGAAGAAAGGAGCCTGTCGTTGTCGAATGGAGGTGACATGGTACGAAATTCTCCGAAGCTATTACGAGTTTCTTTCAGCCTTCATGGGGAATCCTCGGGCACTGGGACTGATTTCGTATGCACTTCGTTCCTAAGGCCATCTCTGGATGCGCAAATCAAGTGAAGCTTCGCCGTGGTGAGAGTAGTTTCGTTGAAGTTGGCAGAGTCGATTAGGGTGATCGCTAGACCCTCAGCAATTTTGCATGTAGCGGATGCCCTCGTGTGCATGAGATGATCAGGTGCAGAGGCTCGAATTCTGGACACAAACGCCAAAAGCCCCTCGGTGCGGCCTGGATTGCACCGTGTGACCTTCTTGAAGTAAAAGATTAGCCTGGGCACCTTTGCGATAGACGGATCTACCGCGATGAGTGGAACAATGTCCAGCACCCCTCGAACCGAGTCGTCTTGAGCGTAGTCGATAGTTCCTTTGTTCTTTGCTTCGTCAATGACGGACTCCTGGACACTAGGTAATGATCGCTTGTACAGTTAGCGCCCTGATATCTTGAAAATTGTGATGTACGTCTTGTCTGTGTTCTCGTCGTGGGATTACTTGGTGGGGCTTACCCGACGGCTGACATCCTTACGCTACGCTTGTAGATCTATATCCAGTGAGAAATCCGGCAGATCGGTAAGATTACGATCGTGCGAGGTATCGCGACCTGTGTCAAAAACTTTGATGCGTGGTGAGTGGTGTGGATAGAAGTCAAGCTGTAGTAGTCCCACTCGTCGCACGCAGTGGTGAGATACCTCAGGCCGGAGCAGGGAGCGAAGGCGAAGGCAAGGAGGCGGGCACATAGATGTCCCTCGGGTGTCCGCGCTTGTGGTGCTCCACAAGCCCCGTGATCCGGTTATAGTGTCGTCCACATTTCTTCTCCTCGAACGCCCGGAGATGTCCTGGTTCTAACCTCGTACACGTTGCATACGTTCAACGGTAACCATGTACACGCGGCATTCCAGCCATCAATGTAGTGGGGCCATTCGCGCACCATTTACCACGCCAATCACAGAAATGGTGTAGTCCCCTGGATATGTGTGCTTTTGTCCCGTACGTTGCGTCGTCCGGTTTGATTCTAATCCACATTTTGTTGCCCTCGAACGATGGAATATAGCGCGGTTCTAATCTCGTAGACGAGGCATAGGTCCCCCGGCAACTTTGTACACATGAGGTTTCAGCCATCAGTGTGATGGGGCTTAGCGCGTGATTCCAGTGTTTCTTGGACTTTCAGTTTTACGTCATATGAGACCAACTGACCGCCGAGAAAGTATGTCAAGTATATAATACGTATACTGATTATGCTATTTTTGTACTTGTAATTTACCTTAGCCTTTCTATGATTTCAGAAATAAAGGCGGCCTACTCCGTTGCAGTACATCTCTGAGAACGCATAACGTCCGCTGAGTTTTCTTACAGTTCGATCTGCCAGAATAGCGAAATGAAAAACCTTCCAGTAGATATAAGCAACAGCGGCAGTGGAAGTCTTCTTGATACTTTTCTAAATGCCCGAAATTCGGTCTTATGTGAGGCCAGATGTCCATTAGACACTGAAGCATCGAAGGGTCAACGGTTTGCACCATTGACCTTTCTGTACTTTAGATTTACCCACCTCAGTCAACGTTGAGCCGAGGACACTGCCGCGTGTAGAGATTTTGCAGCCTGGATTTACGGTGTCGCGAGCAAAGAAGAAACAAGCGCAATGGGTCGATGAGAGAATCCTCGCGAGAAACACAAGGTGGTTATTCTTACTTTCGCCAACAAGAGACCCCAAGAACCTCTGATGCCAATCTAAAAAAATCTGGGCGTAGTACACGACCCTTCGAAATCTGCAGTCAATTTCAAACTAGTCACGACTCTCAAATCGGAGTGTGAACGGGAGGGGGTCGAGTTTCTGTGGCGTGGCGATTCCAGCGCGCAAAACCCCATTGCACTGATCGCTAGAACGCCACATGTATGATGTTACCGTTAGGCGCGTTCTACGTGTAGAAGCTCATACTTGGAAGATTTTCGAGCGTTCGAGGGGAATCAAATACGGATACATCTAAAGCTTCGTGACGTGACGTACTGAACAAAAGTACAGATGTCGAGGGGATTTTCCCGGCGCTTTTGGAACTTGCTTGCGCCCTTATTTCCCTCCATGGCCTGGTGTAGCTCATGACCGAGTGCGTCTAGGACAACTACTACTGTGTGCCCTTCATTCACACCGCCCACTGTTCACTAAGATCATGGACCCAGAAATGGTTTGATTATGAAACTCTGTAAGAAAGAAGTGTATTTGAACCTCGTTATTGCAGCCATTAACACTTTTTGGCGGTGACACTTCCCTGGACCAAATTGACGTGCCGCTAGACCGGAGAAGAGTGAATATCCTGACAGTACGTTTCAGAGCCTGCCGTACTATGAGATTAAATGCGTTCCTTTTCTCGCAAAAGTCGAGCGTGTCTGACACTGATAGTTGTGATTACCGCAGTAACTGTGACGCCAGACGTGTGGTGATCCTTCTTCGAGGCATGACCTTACGCAGTCGAGATAAATATATTCCCGATAGCTGAAGGAGCAGTGAGCATAGTGAAAAGTAAGGGCAGAAGATATCTTACATGATGTAACTGGGGGATAAGATCTGGTAATATTGTCGCCGCCTTTTCTGAATGATCGCGTATATTTCAAGTGCTAGACGCTTGTATGTGAAGACTCGAGCTTGGAGGAACGCAGGAAGCAGACCGTGAGGGGCAGACAAGTTTGATTGGGGAAGTTTGGCGCAGTTCAGCAAAAGGTCTCCAGTCGAGATGGTGACAGAAACGTGTACTGCGACGTTGATACCTAGTAAATCTCATATTGGTAGAAATGACACAAGTGCGGCGATAGATACCTCACTGCATTTCATAAGGGACTTGTGGTAGAAGGGCCGGCCTCCAATCTCGCGCAGGCTGAGTTCGATGCCCGCGCCAAAAGATATAGCAGCAGCAGAGGCTACACTTTTGATGCTCCGATTGCTGCCGCGGTCAACGTCTGGATTCGGGTTCAAGGATCGAAATGGACGTTTGAAAGGGGCTGCTCTACTAAACACGCAGCTCAATAGCTACAAGACTAAATCCCCGGTATAGTGGAGGTGGGTGCTCGAGTAGGTATATGGTTTGTTACACCAGTAAGGGTAGCAACGAAACGATGTACACCGAGCCCAAGAGACTAGCCGTCATACGGCAATTGCTGCTGCGTAGAGTTGGCAGGGTAGGTGACACTTAGTAGAAGGACACTGCAGAAAAGGAGAGCTTCGTACGATGGAGAGACTCTCTGTGTCTGAATTGCTCTCGGTGGTCGACTTAGATCGGGGCGGGTACAACGAAATCGCATGATGGTGCCGGGTGCCGTCGGTGCCGTGATTGGCTGCACAGCGGCCTCTGTCTGATTCATTTCGACAATGTCGAATGTCAATAACGGACAGCCCCAAAACAACGCACTGCTAGTCCGCAATCGGAGGCATGAATCCCAACTCCGGAAAATGAGCTGAGCGTACGCGGCCAAGGCAGCGACAACCAGGCCGAGTCACAAGACTTTTGTGGGAGTAACTGGAAAGACTCACCGAGATTAGGGGCGTTCTTCTGTACCTCGTCGGGGTTTTGGGCGCGAGAGTGTAAACACGCTATGGTGGACCAAATCCATGTCATGGGACGCACGAAAGTATACGGAGAGGATAGTGCACAGTATGGGTCGTAAAGCTGGACTGACCTCGTGTGTTCGTGCAATTCACCTACCTTCAGCATGGCAAATCATCTGCGATGAGCCATGCGCGTCAGGGGCGGTGAAAGCATATAGTCCCTCCCCAGACAACGTCGTCTGTGTTTCTGGAAACGGATGCGGACATAAACCGGGTGCAGTAGCCTAGTAAACCTTGCACGCGTACTGCACATTTTAGATTGCCCTGGAATGCTGACTTCCGTGGCATTCGAAAATGTGGAGCTGGTGTAGTACAAGTTTTTTTTTGCATGGACGTTGCTTTCCAGAAAGGCTTATTCTGAACTGCCGCGTCTAGTGAACACTCACATCCACTACCCGCAGTTCATTTCCTCGTAAATCATCCAGCTCGCACTGAGAATTGTGCAGTACATTGCAGTTCTGCATCTCACCTTCCGTACCTCAATGTCACATGATGACCTGTACCATACCTCACGTGGATAGGCTGACCGTGGACCCTTCATATTCTTCATTGCCTTCCATCGATTTTCGCGCCACCCCACTGAAGACCGCTACGCCCAATATGCGCCATCTGCGGCTCAACAAAACTGAGCATTATGCTCAGACATGCTCGGCTCCACTGGCTCACCCAGAATCTTGCCGATGGTATATGGCAAGAGATGATGTGTAAAACTCTGAGCTGATTTCTCGGACAGTCTCGTACAGAAAGTGCAATGCGAACAAGGACTAGCGGGTAATCTGCGTGAGGCGTGGCACACTGCACCAGTGCTGATGGACTGCGTCAGTTTAATGGGTGCCGAACATCAGATGTTTAACTGGGTCGCGGGGCTCAAACGTAGTGGTTCTGTCCTTCGCATAGCGCTCATGTAGTAGAGCCTGCTTTGTGTATGGACCCGTCACTGGTTAACAATGCCCGCACGGATTCATACATCTGGCACCGTGTGATGTGCCCCAAAGTGTTGCCAATTGCAGCGCAAGTCTGAAGCGTACAATCCAGTCGTCATCCTTTCATACGAAACAACTTTCTTCCTACTCTGTACGGTCACCTAAGCTTAGAAACGCATGGGAGGTACAGACGCCAACACTTCTCTTCGCCCTTGCCGTAGCCGTGCTACAATTGACCCGTGCAGAACGAAAGGCCCGCAATTCTTGTGCTGACCTCGTCTTCCACGTATCACACGAAGCGTAGAAACAAACTGAATCTCCAGTCGACGTCAGAGGGAGGTTGTGAACGTATATTTCGCTGCGTTGAAAAGTATATAACTTTTATGATCGGTGGGGTGTCGCTAGTCACAGGGGGGGAGATCTGCACAAGTGATAATACATGGCCAGGTGGATGTTGTTTTTCAGATAACATTTCGCACATCTATGTGCTCCCCCGCACCCCAAACAATCGATTTAGTTTTCCAACTTTCGTGAAAAGGGCGCCACTGTTCGTAACTGCTGTCAGGGAACAGAAACGTGAGTGTGTGTGAGCGTGTCGTATTCCTGGCCGCTGTTCTCCCTGTCCCCAATACAAATGGTACACACCTGATCCCAGAACGCGACACGTCGCATTCATGCGATACCAATATATCAACGCGGTCCTTCCTGATTTCCTTGCGTCGTCCTCGCGTCTCCTCAATGTACTTCGATCCATATGGTTTCCCTGGCTTCGCTTGCGAAGGTCTGCTCCTCCCTCCTTGCATCCCCATCATTCCTGGGCTTCTTTCCCTCTTTCATTCCTCACCGCACTGTAACCATGGCGTCGACTGAACTCAGCACGCCCGGGACAGCTGGCGTTTGCTTGACTGCCTTCATTGCCGTTCTCTCCTCATCCCAGGTGAACGCGAAGTTTGGCCTCGTGAAGTTCTACATACCGGCCTTCCTGCGCTTTGTTATTGCAGCTGACGACGAGGACTCAAGGGCGATCAAGTAAATTGCGTCAGTGTAGAGCAAGCAGCGCAAGCCTGACGGCGATTTCCGCACTTCTAGCGAGTGCGACGACCCGGTCTTTCGCGAGCTGGGCAGCGAGGAGATGAAGCAGATAGTGCGCGCAGCGCTGTCAATCTGGTCGCTCACCCGGAATGACAAGAGGATTGAGGAGATTGCGGATGCAGCTCTGAGCCAGACGAACTGTGCGGGGTCCCTTAGTGTTGGCACCAAGCTCATTCCCTATGAGGTCAGCATGCGTCGGGAAGTGGTTCTGCTAGGAACCTTTTCTGTTGGCCACTCCAGCACCTTTGAGGTTCTCATGTTCTTCCACGCGATCAACTTATGCCACTAGGGGCGCGGCAGCGAATGTGTATTCGCTTTGGAGAAGATAAATCAAACCAGAAATCGTCTCGCGTTTGCTGTGAAACTGCCAACTCGGGCGTGAACGAATCTGGCGAAGGCAGTGAGAGTTTGGGAGTGCGAGGAGTTAGTCGGACCCTACCTTCTGTTTCGTCCCCGCGTTCAGCACTTTGTGGCTTTGAAGTTACGCGCTGATGGCTTTGCACCCATCACGCATGACAACACGCTGCAAGAGACCGGGGTAGCAAGTGTGGTGGAGGGTACCAGCAGTATTGTTGCTTGCGGCCGAGCTGCTGAGAAGGATGCGGCAATGCAGGCGGTTACAAGTTTGTTCCTGTCGAGCTTGCAAACCATCGTTACAAACGAAACTTTATACAGCTTCAAGCACCACAGCAACTGGCTGTATCTTGACCGCTTTGAGTCCCGCGATGACCGCTTGCCAAGGGTCTTTGCGGACTTGAGCGGGGATACCTGGGAGGCCTTGAGGCGTCAGCGTGAAGCGCCTGAAGATGATGGTGCCTGTTCAGGGGTTCTCGAGGTGGACCCAGAGCTGTTGGACGCCGATGCGAAAGATACGAGACCGCGTCGTCGTCGATGGGTGACACAGTCGAACACCATGCCAAGCAGGGGACTATCCGCGCAGACTCCTGGTTTGTTGTCTTCCCGGCTGAAAGAGGAGATGGAATTGGACTTGCCTGGTAGCGACGACGAGGTCGGGGATGTTGTGGAATACAGCGGTACGGTGCAAGCTAGTGAGGCTTTCCGGTCCACTCTCAACCCACTGGTGCCGGAGCCGAAACACCCCCTTTGTGAAGCACGAGAACCAGCCAACCGTATTAGCCCGTCTCCACCGCCGCTGGATGTGCCGAAAGAGTCGCGTCCCGAGGAGAATTCATCGACCGACCTTCTCGCGGATTTGCTCGCCGTGATGAAGTCGGACTGCCGTGTCCGCCGCTGCACTTTCCCCGACCTCCTCAATCATTGCTCTGGAAACTGGGGTGAGTGCCTGTGGGGTACATTTCAACTGCTATTGACGACCCCTCCGTTCAACACCAGAAGCGAGCGGGAGAAGGAAAACTGTGCCCATGATGTCCTCGCCCACAAGGACATGGACGCCTCCATCCCAATGTTCGACGCACTGCTTGCTAAAACCGGCCACGGAATCATTTTCTGTAGTGGTCTATAGTTCAGCATGTGGCTTTCGCGCCTCAAGCGCTACAGCCGAGGAGTGTACGACGAGGCGAGTGACGGGGCCAGTGCGTCGAGGGGGAAGGGGCAGAAGGACTTCGTATTTAACGTGGAGGACCAGCCGATGGTCCACGTCCGAGGTGGAGGTCACTACACGCAAAAACCAGGTATATGAAGATGCCGCCACGCCTCAGCCACGTCACGGGGTGTTCCTTTCTGGTGGAATAATGTGCCGCTTGAAGTTCAGTTCGCCCGGGTATGGTACCAAAGCAACAGGTACGTGCAGTCTTCGCAGGCAGCCTGCATGAGCTGTATGGATGGAATCCAGCGGTTTGAGCCCGGAGAGGAGGTGAGAAGAGCTGTCGAACGGAGTCGCATAAAGATGCTTGGATCTGAGCAGAAGAGCATCAAGCACATGAGCGAGCTGGTGCTGCAGTGTTCCACACCGGGGGACCTTGTAATAGACTTGCTCAGTGGTATTTGCGCGACTGCGAAAGCACGTCTAGGGCTCCCGAGACATCGCCGTTTCGTGGGCTGCGACATGGTTGACGACTGCGTCA
>JAUKWC010040421.1:0-12792 GCA_032356245.1 Endocladia muricata | reverse complement strand
CCCCCCCGCCCCCCCCCCCCCCCCCCCCCCCATCCAACGACACGTAGAGACAGGAAGGAATCCGAGGCAGCCCAGCAGTGCAAGGTCCACGCTGACTGACGTTTTCAAGTGTTTACGCCAAGTCCCCGCGTTTGATCTCCTTGACAAGCGCTCCTGCAAAGTGCCTACAGTTGCTTCCCCAGAGCGTCAATCCCCGCTCCTTCCACGCTTCCATCCACCTATTCACTTTCCCCTCATCCACACGCACCTCCCCCAACCCCTTCCCCTTACTCTCTCTCCACCGGATGACGCGCACCCTTGTCTGCGCTGGCACAGCGCGCCCGGCAAGCAACGCGATGGCAGTGCCCGCATGCGTAGGGCGACACGGCAGAAAGTCGTACAAAGTTGCCGTCGGGGGAAGAGAGACGGGGTGCAGAATCACCTGCTGGTGTAGATGGGGAGTGTAAGGGGGTAGCCCGATCAGGGGGCGGGAGATGAGATGCAGCGTGTGGGTGGGGGGAAGCGGAGGGTGCAGCATAGCGTGAGTGTGGGGAAAGACGGATAAAGTAGGAACCGAGGATGCGAACAAGGAGATTGGGGAACGGGGAGATTGGGAACACGAGGGGGGATTCGTGTTGGTGATCTACGAGCATGCATGTCTTGCTTTTTTTTTCCCTTTTTTTTGTACGCGAGGCGACGAGACCACTTTCAGGCAGCGCGCAGAGCGCCCGACAAGTCTCTCTCTCTGTCATCTCCGTGTGTGCGTGCGACTGGCGTCGTGCAGCGCGCGGCGTGCATCATGTGTCCCACAGGTGATGCCATTCTGCAGGCTCCCCAGAGGTTTGCAAGTTCATTGCGCTCTCCGTTTGCCTTGGCGCGCGCGTCCCCCGTCACAGAAGAGGGTCTCCATACTCCGACACTCCCACCCGCCCCCACCTCCACACTCCCCCGACGTTCCACCCCCCACCCACACACATGTTTCTCAAGCGCCCACGCCTCGTGCCCACGCCTCGCATACACGCTTTGCGCAAAGATAGGCGCGCACCACAACTCCTTCACCCATGCCACGAGTGATTGCGCTCTGGCGGTTTCCGCGGATCAAACGGCACCTCATGCTTCTTCCCCCCTTCCCCCTCCCCCCACATCACCTCCTCCACTCTCAGCCGCGTGATCGGCTGTCGATGCCCCTGCTTCCTCCGATACCCCTTCCTCTTCTTAAACTTGGCTACCACCACTTTCCCACTCAACGTCTGCTCCTCCACACGACATCGTACCCGCCCTCCACGAATCAACGGCCGTCCAAACAGGCTCCAGTCGTACGCCCCCACCAGCAGCACCTCATCCAGCATCAACTGCTCATTCACCTCGCCCGGCATCCGATTCACATACAATACGTCGCCCGCAGTCACCTTGTACTGCGTGCCACCCGCCGCCACCACCGCAAACACTCCGCCGCACGCCCCCCGATTGTCCTCCCCGGCCCAATCCCCCTCCGGACCGTGCACCGCCAGAACCGCGTCGAGCCCGCGATGAACGCCCCAGTCCTTGGACGTGCCCAGTAGCTCATACAAACCAAACTTGGCCTGCGTGATGCCGTGCGGCACAGCGATCCGCTCAAGCGTAGTGGGAGCTGATGGGGGCGAGGACGGAGACGAGGATGGGGACACGGGGGTAGGAGGGTCAACGGCAGTGTAGTCTTTGAAAGCCTGTTGGGGGGGCAGAGGAGTGGAGAGAGGACGACAGGGGAGAGGGGTCACACGGGAGGGGTGATGGCACAATGAAAGTGAGGGCGGGCGGGCAAGATGGCGCAAAAGGGGGTGCATGCGAGGGGCAAGAGAACGCAGCATGGTGGCGGTCGGTGAAGAGCGGAGATTTGCAGCAGCTACACGTTGGGCTCGGCCAAGGCGAGCAAGGCAGAGTTCTGCGCGGAAACAAACAAGTCGGGGGGACTCGCCAGCTAGAGTCGGGGCAGCAGGTCGGGGGACTCGCAAGCTGGAGTCGGGGCGGCAGGCTGGTGAAAGGTAAGTGACGCAAAGCGCACGTTGCGACGAACTTAAAGCGAAATTTCCGGTTTAATGTCGACGCCGATAGAGAGGACATACTGTACTGTAAAGGGGTGTTTGTGGTATAACCAGCAGGGACAATCAGCAGATACCGGGGTGTCGAGAATTTGGGCAGAAAAGTTTACGAGAAAAAAACGACCGAAAACAAGATTAGGAGCTCCTGTTTCCGTGTACCTCAACGACTAAAAGAGGCACGGCTGGTTCCCCATCTCACACTCGACACCATTTCTAGCGACCCTATGGCCACCGTCCTCCAACAACCACGCAATCATGCAACTACCAGCTGCAGAAAACGTTTGTGCTGCTTTACCCGCTCCCGACATCATCTTTGTTCGCACGCATGTACCTGTAGCACCAAAAAAAAAAAACGCACACGCAAACACGCACACACAAACACAAATCGCTGTCACTCCTCACACCATACATGCCGTCAAGTGCGCTTCTTGACCACATCTACAGCGCTTCATTGCTCTCTACCTTGCCACAAAACATATTCCTCCATCTGCTTTTCTTTGAAAAATACAGCAACAACGTGCTGCAGGCATCAATACACCAACCTCTAAAGCACGTGCCCACCCGCCCGCTACACGACACACACACACACCAGCCCACAACCTTTTCGAGTCTACCTTCCCTCCATCAAACTAACCGACCCTCCCTGCCCATTCTAGTACCAAATACCCGTCCACAATCTCTTACCCTCCGCTTCTTCCCACACATGCTCACGACATGTGACCTTTCCGTTTTACACAAATTAGACATGCTGCCATGAAATGCGCAGATGCAGCCCATCCGCGCAACATCACAACGCCATCCCACACACACACCTTTCACCCCTTCGACGACTCCACGCCTTCCCCTCTCCCTGTCACTGTCTCTTACTGCCCGGCTCCCCATACTTGCCCCTCAATTCTTCGAACACGTCCCTTGGCAGAATTTCACGCGCGAGCGGGCCTGCGCAATGAAACTCATGCTCCGAAAAGTTGAACAGCGGTGGCAGAGGCTTGCCATTGGGCAGCTTGTACGTGGGCTGGCGCAAGTCATCAAAATACGCGTGCGCCAAGCCCTGCATCGGTTGTAACCGCTTGGTGGGCGAATACTGCAGCATCTGAGAAACCAGGTCGATCGACTCTGACGTCGTGCGATGGCGGAACACTTTGGACCATGAGAGCGACTTGATCTGTGGAAATTTGTACTCGGTGTAGTTGCGATTCATTGCCATAATCTCCTCTTTGGTCGGCGTGCCAAGTACTTTGATAATCTCCACCAGCTGATCCACCCCCGATTCCCCGGGGAACAATGGATGACCCAGCATGAGCTCAGCTAACACGCAACCGCTCGACCATACGTCGATTGCAGGCAGGTAATCGGTGGCCCCAAAGATGAGTTCGGGAGCGCGATAGTAGCGCGAGCAGATGTAGCTAATATTTGGTTCCTCACGCACAAGCACTTTGGCCGACCCAAAGTCACAAAGCTTGAGGACTTGCGTGCTCGGGTCAAGCAATAAGTTTTGCGGCTTTATGTCGCGATGACAAATCCCCAGCGAGTGAATGTACGCCAGTGAGCGCAGCAACTGGTACACATAGAGCTTAATATAGATTGTTGGAATCGGTGTTTTCACTTTCGAGTAGTGCTTTGAAACGCGATAGACGGTCTCCGGCACAAACTCGAGCACCAAGTTGAGATAAACCTCATCCGGCTTATCACCCGACGAGTAGAAACAATGCTTCAGCTGGCACACATTCGTATGCTCGATCATCCTCATAATCTGTAACTCGCGATTCTTATACCTCTTATCCTGTAGCACCTTTTTGATGGCCACCGTCTCTCCCGTCTCTCTCACTGTCGCCTGAAACACCACACCAAAGGAGCCATTCCCAATCACCCGAGCCGCACTATAGCTAATGCTCTCCTTGGGTGTCGAACTCGACCCACTCCTTCCCGTAGAGCCCCTGCTGCCACTCTTTCCCACTGTCTCCCCAACCGCAGATGGCGCACCTGCCGATGTACGCCCGCCACCAGATGCCGTCGATGCCGCCGCAGATGCCGGCGGATTTGGCGGCACGCCCTCCGTCTCTGACGGCTCCATCGCCTCCGAAAACAAGTGCCGGCGCGCTTGACTCCACCCACGGACTTAACAAACGTTCCAACAACCACAACCCTCTCCCCCTTTCAACCACACGCTTCAACACACACTCACACAACACAAAGCGTACCACCCCGCGACACTCGTCTTCCACAAACGCAAAACTACCCCCCTCCCTCTTCACACGCTCACACGACCGGCACCCCACGATCCCGCAACACAGAAACAAACACACCCGTCCACCCTAAACTCTCCTCGTTCGTCTCTCCACCTCTCGCGTGCGTTACTATCTATTCACCTCGATCGGCCCCCCTTGCGCCACCACCCCACACTCTTCCGTCACGAGGACTGCTCGCGCACGCGCGAGCAAGCCCAAACAAAGCACGCGCAAACGCCGCAGAGCCTCTCTCTCTCACACACCGCACACTATACAGAACACACCCACCCACACACACACACACACACACACACCTACACACACCCACACACACCTACACACAAACTCACTCTCACACAATCACACACATTCACTCACACACCCACACAAGCACGCATACACGCTCGCTCGCTCGACACACCCCAACGGTACACCCCCAAAACCCAGAGAAGCAAAGCAGGAAACAACGCACTCAGGTGCCCCACCAGCACCCGTCCTGTTTGTGCCACCTGCCCACGCCCCTCACACTGCAAGAGTACGGCCCCTGCCGCCAACCGCTGGAAGCGGATGGGCCAAGAAGGAATAATGGACCGAATGGGCAAATACAAGTGGTTCGAGGGCCATGAGAGGCTGGTGCCCCTTGTCTCTTCTGTGAGGCACGCGCGATGCGATGCGGTGTGTGTCGCACCCGCGCAGCAGCAGTCATTCCGCAACCACTTTTAAGCTGGTCGGGCAATGAAGGCCAGGGAGACGTTCACGAGTCTTTATGCTCACTCGATTTTGACTTTGCGCCCGCTTCCCGTCCGCTTTCCAACACTTTATACCGACCCCTTTTCTGCTCCCACCCCATCCACCGCCTGATGCGTGGTGAGCAAACCACGACCTCCATACAACACACTTCTCTCAACTTCCCCCTGGGGCTTGACCCCGTTTGTTCCGCCGGCAACATGCCACCCCGAATCCCATACCACAGCACTCATTCCTTCTCAATGCCATGTGCCCCCTTTTTATTGGCCCCTTCCTCTCCAATCCACAGCCAATTATCTCCGCACTCCCCCCCTCCCACCCTCTGTCCACTCAGTTCGATTTTCCTTCTGTCACTGTCGGGTAGAGCACCCTCCGAATCAATGCAACCTCCTCGTTCACCTGCGGGAATCCCCATTCCTGCTACGCTGCTCCACACCACATCCCACACGCCTTCCCTCACTGCATCATGCTCGCTCCACTAAGACCCTGGTCTGCCCGTCTCCGCTCTCGCCTGTTTACGTCACCGCAGGTGCAGGAAATCACCCCACCCGCCCGGGCGTGTACGGGAAGTGAGGAAAGGTTATGGGCGCGGCGTCGCGGAGCACATTGGTGGCGCTGATGTTGATGTGCACCATGGGGTTGGGCGCATTTATAATGGGGTGGTTTTTCCTGTTTGTGAGGACGCACGGTGTGTCGCAACAGCTCAGGAACCTTGGGGGGCTCGTTGCCCTCAACGTGGTCATGGTGGTGATGGAAAGGAACATCTGCAGGAGGGGGGAGGAGAGGAAGGGTATGAAAGAGGAGGAGGAGCTTGTGGAATTACTTGTGGACGGGGGTGAGGAGCGAGGAGGGGAAGAGAGGAAGAGTTCAAGTTTCCTGTCGGGGAGGTAGAGGGCTTGGGGCTGAGGGTGCAGAGTGTTGTATCTAGATTGGAAGATGGGGGTGTGCTGGGGAGTATGGATGGGAAGTTGAGTCGTGGACGTGAGTCATCCGGAATGGTCGATATTCCTATTCGTGCGGAAAATCCTCGAGCGGAGGTGAACACGCGACGAGGTGACTTTCCGACTGCTTTACGCGGTGCGGCAAAAGAGTCTGCAGCGTCAGCAGCACTCGTCTGATACGATGACGACTTTTTCACGTTTGGAGAAAGCTGTGGTCGGGTACTCATCAGCAGGCACACTATCAGATGCACTACGAAGCTTCAAACCAGTCTGGATGTATCAAATTTCTGGCGCGCCTCGCTTCTCCTCAGATAGAAGGCACCGTACTCATCAACCAGCATCTGACAATCTATCTCACATGCATGACGAAACTTTCTCAGGTGCAATATCTTTTCTCTGCTTCGTCTCCCAACAGGACGCAAGACAGAAACGGCTGTGATATTCACTCTACGACTGGTCATGGTACGTACGCATGTCGGCTCAGAAAGCCAAGCAGTGTCTATTCAATCAACCTAAAAGTATACCCTCCTTCTCGACTAACTTCAAAAATCAGTATACACGCTTGGCCGGCGGGAACGCCTCCTGCTCCGCATCATCCAAGCTCTCTGAGACTACCGGCCGGTAATCAATGTGCACAAATCCGCGCGAATTGTTCTTATCCGTATGATCCGACACCCATCCGAGAGTATGCTTCATCCATTCCTTGTCGTCCCGCTCAGGATAGTCCTCCCGTGCGTGCGCACCACGTGACTCCTTCCGCGCCTCTGCGCTGTGCATTGTGATAATAGCATTCTGCAGAAGGTTGCGCAGTTCAAGCGTCTCCACCATGTCCGTATTCCAGATCATATCGCGGTCCGAAATTTTTACCTTCTCAAAGCTCTCATAGCAATCATCCATTAGCGAGCACCCTTCCTCCAGCGAGCTCTGCGTCCGAAACACCGCCGCGTTATCCTGCATGATTTTCTGCATATTGTCGCGAATCTGCGATGTTCGCAGCTCGCCATCCGCATACCTTACCTTGTCCAAATCTGCAATCGCCTGCTCTCCAGCATTCTCTGGCAGCGGTCGAAGTGGCGTGCCCGGCTTGACAAGCTCCGCCGCACGCTTTGCCGTGGCACGCCCAAACACCACAATATCCAGAAGCGAGTTGGCACCAAGCCGATTAGCCCCGTGCACACTCGCACATGCCGCCTCCCCAGCCGCTAATAGACCAGGAACAACATAGTTTGGGTCTCCGTCCTTCATAGTCACTACCTCTCCTCGCCAGTTAGTCGGGATTCCACCCATGTTGTAGTGCACAGTCGGTAACACTGGAATGGGCTCCTTGGTTACATCCACACCTGCAAACACCTTGGCAGTTTCTGAAATCCCTGGCAGTCTCTCCGCCAACACCTTTGGCTCCAAATGATCCAAATGCAGATAAATGTGGTCCTTCTTTGGACCCACGCCACGTCCCTCCCGAATCTCCAGCGTCATCGAACGGGAAACGACGTCGCGGGACGCCAGATCCTTTGCAGATGGTGCGTAACGCTCCATAAACCGCTCGCCGTTGGCATTCTTCAAAAACCCGCCCTCCCCCCGGGACCCTTCCGTAATCAAACACCCCACGCCATAAATTCCCGTTGGATGAAATTGCACGAACTCTAAATCCTGCAAGGGAATACCCGCGCGCGCAACCATAGCATTTCCGTCTCCTGTGCACGTGTGCGCAGACGTGGCGCTGAAGTAGGAACGGCCGTACCCGCCCGTGGCAATGATGGTCGTGTGTGCATTGAAACGGTGCAACGAGCCATCCTCCATACACAACGCGATGAGCCCTCGGCAACTGCCGTCGTGCGGGTCCATGATCAAATCTATAGCAAAGTACTCGACAAAAAAGTTGGCATCGTGCTTGAGCGCCTGCCCGTACAATGTGTGCAACATTGCATGCCCTGTACGATCCGCCGCGGCTGCGCACCGATACGCCTGCCCCCCCTTTCCGAAATCCAAGGACTGGCCACCAAACGCACGCTGGTAAATCTTGCCCTCCTCGGTGCGACTAAACGGCACACCATAATTCTCCAGCTCGATTATGGTCTGCGGTGCCTCGCGACACATGTAATGAATAGCGTCCTGATCCCCGAGCCAGTCCGAACCCTTGACGGTATCGTACATATGCCAGCGCCAGTCGTCCGGCGTCATATTGCCCAAAGCGCCATTAATTCCGCCCTGCGCTGCGACGGTATGCGAGCGAGTGGGAAACAGTTTGGTGACGCAGGCTGTGCTTAGCCCCTCCTCAAGAGCACCAATGGTAGCACGCAACCCTGCGCCACCAGCACCCAGCACGCACACGTCTACTTCATGGTCTACAACCTCATACCCGCCAATCTTCGTGGACCCCGTGGATAGGGCACGCGACGCTCCTAGACCAGTCCGCGACAGATGCCGCGCGGCATAGCGGAGCATAGTAGAGAACAAGATTACTGGTGCGGCGGCAGCGCAAGTGCGACAAGAGTGTGTGGGGTGAGTCGGGAGCTTGCCGGGGTAGAACGTAGAAGTGAGGTGAGGGGGGGAAGCGAAAGAGTCTCGAACGGAAAGAGAGAGGATGCGAGGAGGTGGGGGAGGCGGAATGGTCTGCCAGTTACATCACAGTGCTGCTGAGCAACGAACGGACCAGTCATGCGCTCAGATACCGTGAAACTTCTGGTCCATCTGGTCCACAAATCTCCCCAATTTTGTTCCACAGGTACCGGCGACATTGACCATTCGGTCTATTATTCCTGCCCGTACGATTCACTATGTGTGTCTATTTCCAGTCACTGAGTGAATCTACATGATGCTGCCGCGGGAACATCGTTTTACAAGACTTCAGCCTTCTCCATCAGCCCCTGACTGCAATGAGGTACTGTACCCAGATGTGCAGAGGAAGAAAGTCACTCTTCCCCGTCCCTCAGGGCTATTCAAGACTCATCTCAGGGGGTTTCGAGGCTATCACCGCAGATGGTAATGTACCGTAAAATGATACCTACCGATAACTTGAGCGTAACACCATTGAAGTACAATGAATTTATGCGAATTTTGTGGAGCCAAACTAGCTAGTAGAATCAAACTCAACTGTTCCCCGTTCTGAACAGGAACACAATTTGCTTGTGTTATTGACATCGGCTTGCAGCCCTTGCGTACTACACTACGGCTACCCAAAGGTACGAAGAGTCACGAGTAGTCTCTGGGCTCCATCCATAAAAATAAAGAAGTAACTGCCTGCAACAAGCACATCAGAGGGGCTTCGGGTCGTAGGTTAGATGTAGTGGTGCATTTCTCTACGCTGAAATGCAAGTGTCGCGACTTTCATCAAAAACTCGACTACGTCCCCTCCGATCTCTCACGATTTCTTCCCTTGCGCAGAGCACGGACGGGAAGAGGAAACCCATGTACTTGCGGGTAGAAATGACAGAATACTTCACCGGGTCCAGGATAAGAGGTACGGGGGAGAGTTTCATTGTTCCTACCGCACGTGTCATGATACCAAAGCTATGACTGGCGTTTTACATCTGAAATTTGGGGAGGTTTGGAGAGAGCGTACATGGACGACTAGATCTGTGTGATTTTTTCAAAGGTGCCCCTACCAAAGGCCTCTACATTACGAGCGTAGTTGTGTGCACGAGAGAGAACACAAGTCAAACTGCCTGCATGAAGACAGCTTCACAGGAGGTCGCCATGATGTGAGAGAGTAGAAAAGGACAATGAAAGGACCCAGTGCAACAACTATGGCGATGCGGGTGTGATTTTTAGGCCCAGTGAACGAGGGCGACAAGGATAGCAATGCGAACAAAACAATAGAAAGCAAACCAAATGAGCGAAATTTGACCAGACCCCACTGTGCGAAACCACGAGCAATACATCAGATTAGAGAGCTGTTGGAGAATTATTTTGGAACGCACTTCCCACGCCAATTGTTTTGGTGGTCTCTATTCGAGTACAGGTGAATATTAGCTTGTCTGAGATGCAATAACGGTTTAAAATGAGTTGCGGAGTTCCTGGTCTGCCAAGACTAATACTGCAGACACCGAACCAGCCCGCAGATGAAAAACAATGCTGGGCCGCTTGCTTCACCTTTACGGATACGCACGTGTATTCAACTGATTTTTCACGAAGACAGACTAGTTTTGCCCGCTAAGAAACAAGTTTGTAGTCTGTCTGGTGCAGAAAACACCATTCCTGGAAAAGGATGCTGACCAAAAGATGCGATGTTCAGAACAAAGAAGGCTGCCGAGGCCATCCTCAAGATGGTATAGTCGGGGGCAATCTTGAATTTTGCGTAATGAGCACGCAGACACCTAAAACTTGGTCGCACAACTTTTCAGCCGAAGCTAGGATACGCCTAAATTGTTTTCACGCGTGAAGGAGCCTATATTTGTTGGTCAATAGCATGACAGGCTATGTCTATGCCATTAGATTATCCGTCTTAAGGGTTGATGGGCAGCTCCATCAAAAAAGAAAGCCCTACTTAGGCTTCTCTAAAGATAATGAGCAGACTGCACCTCCGCAATCGCGGCCACCCAAATTGATCTCGGCCGGCAGACAACAGCAATAAAGAGTTTTCATTGGGGCGTCTTCCAGCAAAGGGTATTTTCCCTGGGCGTGCGGAACAGTCTTCCTGTACTCTTTGCTATGTAAACATGTCTGCTCTAGTATTAATTTGATGTGAGACGTTGCCGACTTTCATAGCAGTATATGTCTCCTCTTGAAGCGTTATTCGACATGACAGCTCGCGGTGCTAAGACTTCGTCCAAATTCTCTCTTTCCGGGTTTCCAAATCCTCTAAATCGCCGAGCTCACATCAAGCATGTCGCCTTGGGCGCGGCACTTGTATTTGGGACAGCTTTTCTTCTGCGGAGCAGGATATTGGGAAAGGGTGCGATCCGAATTCCAGCACAAGTACCAATGCGTGGCAAGGACGAATATGATTTACCGACACTTTTACAAGTTCCGTTCATGATCGACGAACCCGAGCCAGCAGCTCGGTATGCCATTCAAGAACGCGTAGACCGGCTCTCATCCATTATGCCAACATCAGTAATCGCATTTTACCGGTCTATGTCAAGCAATTGTGTGACGCAACCATATGTTCCCCATGTGAAAGAGGCCCTCCGACAGTTTGCAGAAACTTCTGGACGCAAAGTATGGCCAGAAGAAGAGTTAGTTCGAGATGACAGTACCCTTTTGTTGACTATTTCAAGTACTAATTCCATTTATAATAGCGCGCCTTTAACACTGGCATTTATTGCTCAGACAATCGAGCGGGCACGCGACTTTTCCACAGTGATTTTGTTGCCAAGTATCTCTGATTACGGAAGCCTTGGAGCTGCTGAGGCAGACATTGCTCTTATTATGCGAGCTTTGAAGCAAGAGGGTGTGAACGTGATTCGCCATCGAAGCAATAGTGAGGACGACGACGTTTATCTTATGCACATTGCCTCACACCTCATGGTGCACCAAGGGTCGTTTTCTGCACTGGGTGCTCTAGTCAATGATGGCAGAGTATACTACACCTCTGCTTTTGATACGTATATGAATAAGAACCAATTTAAGTGGCTTATCAAATCCGCAAATACCGCAGTTCACGAGGGCATCCCGAATATTCAGCGGCATTTAAGTAACATGGGCCCTGTGCATTCGTCGTGCTGTAAATTTGAGCCATTCGGCGGGGGAGATGGCGAAAAAATTGTGTGTGCTAATGCAAAGTCCTTCATGAAGGACAGGTGCTGGGTTCTGTCGGTGGGGTGCAATGGAAAATTCTCATTTGAAGAAAGCATTGCCCAACGAACAAACTGCCATATTCATACCTTCGATTGCACAGGCGAGTGGCCTGTACCAAACTCCTTAGCGGGGAGATTAACCATCCATAAGACCTGCCTCGGGGCTGATGGTGATGGGAGAGAGGACTTTGTCGGATGGAAGGAATTGATTGAGATGGGGAAGACAGAAGGAGCTAGCAAGCTGCCCTCGTTGGTGAAGATTGACATTGAAGGGTCTGAAATCCCTGTTCTACTACCTCTTCTCGAGTCTGGAGACGAGTCACTGCTCCCTCATCAGATGGCAATTGAAATTCATGTGTATAAAGCCACCGCGAGACATATTCCCGCTTTGTTTGGCAACTTTACAAAACGAGGGTATTCGCTGGTTCACCGTGCTGACAATCCCTATTGCAAAAAGTGCAGTGAGATCACAATGCTGAAGGACACAGACATGCCGCCGGTACTGTGACTCGCCAGTTGATAGATCCGGTGGGTAATGTCTATTGTACCAGCCGCCTTTACATGAGGCGGATATGAGGCTGGTTACCATCATAAACTTAAAAAGTGACCGATGGTTAAAGTTTTTATATCTTTCGAAAGCTGTTGCTCTTCTCTGGGAGAGCAGGGTGAATGGTGTAGCTAGGATTTCCTCGAAACTACCTGTAGTTTATGGTGTGCCGCTTCCCTGCTCCCAAAGGCCTGGTCTTACACTTGAAAATGGAAGAGTCCAACAACTAGGCATACACTACAGTACACTACACGTATGCTCATTTTACATTGCATCATAACACTGGCATTTATTACAGTGTACTGTTCATACTGTAGATTTACGAATACGTTTCACAATTATTCTTGGCCTCATGTCTGACTTACGTCCGGCCCGTTCGATAGGCAGTCGCTGGTGAGTCAGCCGGGTGCCGTTTCAGGTACTCTCCTTGGACACAAGATGCAAAACTTCATGTCTACAGTACAGTACAGTACAGTACAGTAGACATGAAGTTTTGCATCTTGTGTCCCAGGAGAGTACCTGAAACGGGCCTCG
>JAUKWC010040410.1:0-12800 GCA_032356245.1 Endocladia muricata | reverse complement strand
CGCTTTGTGATGAATTTGGATGAGTCGCAGGTCTATGGGCTAACGCTTGCTTCCCCGCAACTGCTCGAAGAGGCGTGGCGCGATGGTATGTTGATTCTCTTGCTGGATTGGGCGGGCGCGGCGGAGATGATGCAAAATGTTTTCGAGCGTGCGCAGTTTGAGGAAACGAATACGGTTGGGCCAGAAGGTGACCGCGCGGCGTGTCCCTAACATCTGTGGTATTTGTTCGGAAAAGTTCTAGTGTTGATGGTCCTTCGCTAACCGGCTTGCAGCCACTGTTCGCGGATTAGCGCGACGCTGCCAAGTAGCCATCGTCGGTCCCCGGCTACTTGTACCGTAATTGTGTTTTTGTATTGAAAGCTGCGCAGCGTTCGCAATTCGCGCAGCAGATCGAGTCCACCGTTGGCTGGTGCGCCTAGGGGCATCTGGCTATCGGTCGAGCCATCGTTATCGCTAATGCGCACATGTGCCAGGTGGCTGGACAAAGCGAAGAGATAATCACGCGTTGTGCTTGGTGCTACGGTTTGTACATTGCCGTTGCCGATGTTATAACTGAGCCGCAAACCGGGCAGTCGATGAAAGATTTCGCGGAAATATTTTAGCTGATGTTGATTCGATGGGCTATTTTCTAACGCAATTTGAACGTTACGCTCTTGACCATGTTTGAGCAGAATCGAGAGCATTTGCTGGGTAAAAGTATACCCCTCTTTTTCGCTAAAGTAGGCGGGCCATCCCGTAAAGAGGATTGTGCAGTGCGCTGCGCCCACAATTTGCGCCGCATCAATGGCGCGACGCAGTTCGTCTAATGCTGCCTGACGCACTAGCGGCGATGGATTATTGAGCGGCAGATAGGTGGGTGCGCGGCAGACTACTTCTAGCTCAACTTCTGACAGAAGCGAGCCGATCTCCTGCCACTTTGTGCTTTCCAAGGAGGCTTTTGGTGCTTCTAAGGCGATATCAATAAAGTTGAAACCGTTTTGGGCGATCCACTTGATTTCATCTGTCAACGTACTTTGTGGATTGTTCATCGCCCCGATTTTCATTTCCGCACTCTGTACTTCCTCACACCGTATCTCATCACCCTGTATCCCATCACCCTGTATCCCATCACCCTGTATCCCATCACCCTGTATCTTCTTCCTGTCCACCGCATCGCTCATTACGCGGCTTCCTCTACCAATTGACTGTTGACGACCGGCTGTATATTCGCCTGTGGCTGGATAGATTTATTTGCCTGCCACGCACCGACAACGAGCAGCAACAATCCGGCTATCATGACGTACATACCCCAGCCGGGCCACACCGTTTGGTTATAGAGTTCGCTAATAGTTGGCAGCACGCGCCAGAATCCGACCACTGGAAACCCAATCGAGAGGAGAGCCAGAATGGTTACGGCGATGCTGCGCACAAGCCTCGGGATTAGGCCAAGAAAAGGGCTGATCAGCATCATAACCAAGCAAAAGATGAGCAGCATTGTTTGCAATTGGAACTCGGGCAGGCGCAACTTCCATGGTGCCCACGCCGGCGGCAGCATGTTCAATGCGGCAACAATGGCAATAATTACAAAAGGCACGCGCAGGACCCAATGATAAATCGGCTGTCGCGCTTCCTCTCGTGGAACACCCTGATCGATATCGCTATTTTGATCAGCCGTGGTTCTGTAAGCAAACGCATAGAGGCTGCTCGCAAGGCTTGCGGTTATGAGCGGCAGATAAAACCCCTCGCGCCAAAGCGAAATTTGACCATTGCGCACTGGCGGAAGAAATTTTACATACTCACCGAGATCCAGCCCCATTACCACCAACCCGGCCACGCGATGATTTACCCATGGACCAAAATAGCCGACAAGCGTGATGAGAATTCCGAGCGGCAGCAGCCACTTATTAAAAAGTGGCCAGACTATTGATTTAATTGTTGACATAGTTTAGTTGTGTTTAGGCATCGATGCTCTGTTGTGACAGAGTACGACAGATTGTGGCTGATTATGATAGTACTTTTTGGTAGGCGTGCAGCACCTGCTGTGCGCTGCGTTCCCATGTAAATTGAGCGGCGTGGTGAAGTCCATCCTCACGTAAGCGGGCGCGTAGCGGCTCGTCTTGTGCAAGTTGAATAAGTCCATCGGCAATGCTGTCAACCTCGCTAGCCTCTACATAGATCGCGCCAGGACCGCCCGCTTCTGGCAAGCAAGAATTTGTTGCCGTAAGCACAGGGGTTCCACAGGCTAAGGCTTCGATAATCGGAATGCCAAATCCTTCGTATAGCGATGGGTAAGCGAAAAATTCTGCCGCTCGGTAAAGCGCAGGCAGCAACTCGTCTGGCACAAAGCCAGGCAGCAGTACGTCTTTGGTTAGCCCTAACTCGCTGATTTTCGCAAAGATTTTGTCATACATCCAGCCCTTTCCGCCGCCGATGATCAAGCAATGTGGTAGATCTGCTTCTTGGCGCGCTTGATGAAATGCTTCGATCAGGCGCACAAAGTTTTTACGCGGCTGGAGCGTACTCAAGGCAAGAATAAAAGGGCGATCTCCAATCCCAAGCCATGCACGGGCCGTTGCCTGCTCTTGTTCTATACTATTACCGGTTCCAGCATCACCTGCTCTACCATCACCTGCTTTAACACGATCTCTTATCTTTTCGATGGGGCAAAAACGTTCGTGATCAACTGCCCCCTGTGCAACCGTGATCCGTTCTGCATCAATTGCCCACGTATCCATAATATCATTTGCGGTATGTTGACTGTCGGCCAAGATGTGATCGGCTTTATGGATGCTGCGCGGCACGATAACATTGAGATAATGATGCAGACTAGGCATGGATGTTTCGGGGTGGTGTATAAAGGCGAGATCGTGTACCGTCAGCATCTTGCTACGCGCGCGGCTTGGGGGTAGGACAAAATCGGTGGCGTGTAGCAGATCGATTGACCTGCTTTTTGATCCACTTACGCTCTTTGTTCCATCGCGCATAAACCATTCAATCCGCGGAATCGGTGAGTTTAGTCGATGCCAAATGCGCACCATGTTACGCTCATCGATAGGTGTTGTATGCAGCGGCAGTGGCGCGGCGGCGCGTTCATCATCTGTAACGGTCCCCACAACAAAGAGCCGCAGATCATAATCAAGGTTGGCCTGAATTAGCGCATCGACTTGGCCGCGCACAATGCGGCCAATGCCTGCGCTCTGACGAATGGCGGGTGTATAATCAATAACGATGTTAGGCACGAAATATATCTAGAGTCGTGGGGATGGGCATTTTGTGTGTTCTGTTTTCCTGGCTTAATAATCAGCAGACCAAAATCAAAGTAAGACTTTGGTTAAAGCCCCATATGATATGTTGGTCTGCTAAAATGTAAATGGGTTTTTACAGACCGCGATAGGTCCAAAAACGGTTGGCAAAAAAGTTCCAAAAGAGAACAAAACCAATGGCAACGATAGCAGCAAAATTGTCATTAATCCGAGCGCTTAGCGTTTCTTGGCTAATTAGGTTGCTCCAGAAAGGCAGCAATAAGTAGCGACAGAGCAGCGAAACGCCTTGATTTAGCACAAGCCCTATGACGCTGACAATCAAAAATCGCGTGAGCTGCCCACGTGGATCGCGCGCTTGGCTTTCGGGAAAAGTCCAAATGCGGTTGAGAACAAAATTTTGCAGCACCGCGGCAATAAAGCCCAGCGTGTTGGATGCGATATAAAGAAGGTTGAACGCCAATCCGATGTTGAGAATGACGAGATGGGTAACCGCTCCCGCCAAACCAACTAGGGCAAATTTTACAAATCGGTTTACTTCCTTAGATTTGTTACCAGCAAACGCCCATACCCGAGAAAATAACAAAAAGATTGTCTCCAATTAGTTTGACTAAATTTTGATTGACTAAATTCTTCAATGACTGTTTTCGGCTCGTACAAAAGCGTGGTTAGCCATAGCCCAATATGTAAATAGATCCCTTGCACAAACAGGTTGTCGAAAGTATTGTGGACATGCAAATGGATCATGGTGCCAATAATGCCGACCGCTAGCGCGCGATAATACCCAACTGCCGATCTCATCTTACTTATGAGCCAAACCAGAACGCCGCCCCATACAAAGAGATAGAGCAATAGGCCAAAGGAACCTCCTTCGGCCATTACGTTTAAATATACATTGTGTGCGTGTCCTAGTGGATTTTTCCAACGCCGCAGACGATTGTCTTGATGAACAGTCTGGGGATAGGCTTCTGCATAGTTGCCCGGCCCAACGCCAAACAGCGGTGCTTCTTGCCACATTCTGACTGCCGCCAACCAGTGGGCTGCGCGTTCCATCGCCGCAAAATTCTCGCTAGTAAGCTGCTCATTTAATATCTGATCGATGCCTTTCGAGCTTTTTTGAATGAGCGTAGGCACATCGCTAAAGCGGTCGAGTATAGGCTGCGGCAACAGATAGATTTCGGCACGTGCAAAGATGATTAATGCAAGAACTGCCGCAAGCAGCGTGCTGCCAACGTATATGCTGCGTCGATCATAGATCACAAGGACGGTACTCACCGCCGCCGCTGCACCCAACCATGCGCCTCGGCTCCAGCTTGTAAAGAGGCCAAGACCAATGATCAGCGTGACAACTAATGTGAAAATCGCGAGTGGTATATTGCGATCTTTTCGGAATATCGTCCACGAAAATAGGCTTATCGCCACCGGTAAACACAAGCCCAAGTATCCTGCATATGGATTGGGCTGGCCAAATGTTCCGCTGGCACGCATAAATTTTCCTAGGATCAGAAACCAAGATGGACCAATGCCCAGCCAAAATTGAGTCAGCCCAAGGATGCCTTGGATAAGACCACCAAGCAGCAGCGCAACAATAAGCCAAGGCATATGCTTACTTGGGATCATCTCGCGTGCGAGTACCAGAACTAACCATAGCTCTATCCATTTTAACACCTCGCCAAATGCTTCAACTAAATCGACTGCTTTGAAGAACGAAAAGAGCAGCCCACTTGCGTAAAGCGAAAACAACATCGCTGGTATCGACATGTGGGCACGAGGTGTATCTTTTCTTATTCCTTGAATAAACCACAGCCCCGCAATTATCAGCAGCAGCCCGTCTAGCGCAGTTGCTGGGCCAATTTTTAGCATGCTCAAAAAGGGGAGGAATGCCGCCATATACAGCCAAAGCGTCCACGGGTGGCGGATCGCATGCCGGACAATCAGGTAGATTAGCGGAATAGCGAGTGGAACCCCTATGATCAGGTTGATCGGCAAAAATGTAAGGATCGCAGCCAGAATCAGCCCGACTATAAGATATAGAAGGCTCTCTTTATTTGGTTGAATAGGCGTGAACTTATTGCTGAAGAATTCGCTACTCATTTTGGGAATTGGATACCTTCTCAATCTTTAGGAGGAAGGCCACAAATTGTCGAGGCACATACTGTTTGATTCCTACAATTTGCCCCATAGAATTGAGAATTTGAGAAGTGGGGTAGAATTTTATCGCTTGCAACAAAAAGGCGTAGACCAATAAGCCTGCGCCTTTCTGCTGCTATACTTATTTAGAAAAGTTGGCCTTGGTCATCCATCAGTCAAGAAGCTGAGTTTTTGACCCTTCCTGCCATCAATCTGCTTAGACTGTTGACTGTCCAGACTATTGACTGCTTAAAAACCCGAATTCTATATGAACGAAACTATGACGATGGCTGGAAAGTTCCATCTTATCTACTTTCTGCCTGACTATATAAAGTATCTATATGGCGGAGAGGGAGGGATTCGAACCCTCGAGGGCGTAAACCCTACGCGTGTTCGAGACGCGCGCACTCGGCCGGACTATGCGACCTCTCCAAATGGATTGACGGCAATGTTAACACATCGTAATGAACGCTTGCAAGTATAAGAGTGTATGATAGGGTGCATACTGTATCGATATATATATGATATTCATCTAAAGGTGACAAATTACTCTTGATAAGAGTGCAAAGGTTAGATGTGATAGTCGTTTTTTCTAACCGTCGCTGAAGTTTTGTGATTTGTATTGTCGCCAATTCTAATTATAAGGTTACTACGATTATTATTCTTAAGACTAAATGGTACTTCTTTTCGTGCTTGCCGCTTCTTTTTGTCGCGTGTAATTTTTTGCCTGCGTTTTTTGGGGAGGGCTATGAAAATGTCATCCTACAGGAAAATTCGTATAGTGGTACTGCCGAGTGGCGCATTCGCAATGTTGCAAATGATGTGGATTTGCAGGTAAAGGGCTATGCGTCTGCGACCAGCGTTAATCAGGGTGATGAGATTACGTTTTACGTTTCAACTACGCCGAGTCAAGAATTTAATATTGAGATCTATCGGGTAGGATGGTACGGTGGAGAGGGTGGTCGTCTGCTTACGCGCATCCCTGGATTAACTGGTCGGACACAGCCCGTTTCTGTGCCAGACGCGACAACTGGTCTACTGGAACTGGCGTGGTCGCCGAGCTATACATTAGCGATACCCGATACGTGGACGAGCGGCATTTATTTGGCCAAATTGATCAACGCGGATGGGTATCAAAATTATATTCAATTCGTTGTGCGTGATGATGATCGCGTTGCTGACTTTCTCTATCAGCAGCCTGTGACAACGTATCAAGCCTACAATAATTTTCCCGACAATCAATCAACCGGTAAAAGCCTGTACGACTATAATAGCTATGGTCAACCGACGGCCAGCGGTGGGCAGCGGGGGATGGTCGTTTCATTTGATCGACCATACGAGAAGAGTGGTGCTGCTGACTTTTTTAAATGGGAACACGATCTGATTTTGTGGATGGAGCGCTCTGGATATGATGTCACCTACTCCACAAATATCGACACACACCGCAGCGGTGCAAACCTTTTTAGACATAACGCATTTTTGTCGGCGGGGCATGACGAGTACTGGACTCAAGAAATGTTTACTGCGGCAGAACAGGCGCGTGATCAAGGCACGCATCTACTTTTTATGGGGTCGAATGCGGTCTACTGGCAGATTCGGCTAGAGGAATCGAGCGGCGGCATTGCCAATCGCGTGATGGCGAGTTATAAGGATCGATCGCTTGATCCAGAAGAGGATGACGCACGCAAAAGTATTAAATTCCTTGATTTAGGTCGGCCAGAACAGGCTCTACGCGGCGTAACCTATGCCGATTATAGCGACGATCAAAACACCGACTATATTGTACAAAATAGCGATCACTGGATTTATGCCAACACGAACTTTGCCGATGGCGATCGCGTCGAGGGGATTGTGGGGTATGAGGTAGATATGATAGATAGCTCGCTGCCTTTGCCATCAAACACCGAGCTAACTATACTTTCTTCCTCGCCTTTTGAGACGAATCGGGGGACGGGCGTGATCTCTAATGCCGTTCTCTTTCAGGCTCCTAGCGGTGCATGGGTCTTTTCCTCTGGCACAATGTCGTGGAGCAATGCTTTACATAACCGCGAATATGTGGATAGTCGATTGCAGCAGACAACGGCCAATCTTTTTGATCGCCTCATAAACGAATCTGCCCCGACGATTACCCACCCTACTAACCAGCAGAACAGCGTGGGCGACTCGATTGAGCTTGCCATTTTTGTAACGGATTCTACCAACAATGCACTCGCGTATCGGGCCGAGGAATTGCCGGATGGTCTCAATATTGATCGCAACAGCGGCCTGATTAGCGGAAGAATTTTGGCTGGTTCATTCGAAAGTTATAAGTCATCCGTGACGGTTAGCAATGGAACAGAATCGTCGACGATCTTTTTTACGTGGGATGTGAATTGATTGCTGATTTCTTGATACTGTTTTGCTCAAATACTGTTTTGCTCAAATACTGTTTTGCTCAAATACCGATCCGCCCAAACATCGTTATGCCCAGATGTCCCCAACCGTAAATCCATTTGGAAATGGATCCGTTGGGTCGAGCACGTAATTGGCAAAACCAGTGATCCACGCTTGGCCGCTCAAAGTTGGCACCACTGCTGGATATGATCCTACCTGCGTTTCTTCGATCAACTTACCCGTGAAGAGCGTACCCAAAATACTTTCATTGACAAACTCTTCATGCAGCGTAAGCTCTCCTTTTGCGTGGAGAACGGCCATGCGTGCGCAGGTGCCGGTGCCGCAGGGAGAGCGATCCAGTGCGCCTGTCCATGTGGCGGGGCGATCCCAATCAACCAGACCGGTGGCAACCGTAACTGCGTTCTTGTGCGTTGCATTTGGATGCGTAGGTGGGGCGGTTAGCTGCGAAATGCTAACCCCAGAGATTTCTGGATTTTCGGGGTGAACAACGGGCAACTGTTCGGCGGCTGCCGCGCGAATCATGGCACTTACACGAGCCACCTCACCACCATTTTGCGGCGTTAGCTCGACCCCTAGCTTTGTCGCATCGGCAATTGCATACCACATGCCACCCCACGCCACATCTACGCTGACTTTTCCTAGCTGTGGCACGTCGATCTCGGCATCAAGATGGACGGCGAAGGCAGGCACGTTTTTGAACGTTACATTGGTCACTTTACCGTTGGAACAATCCGCGCGGATGTGGATCAACCCGGCGGGTGATTCGAGAGTCAATTCGGTTATCGGCTCAACCATCGGGATCATGCCCGTTTCGAGCAACACCGTCGTAACGCAAATCGTGTTGGAGCCGGACATGGCGGGGTACTCCGTTTGCTCCATGATGATAAAACCGGCGTCGGCCTCTGGCATGGTTGGCGGCATAATCACGTTGCAGCAAAGCACGGGATAGCCGCGCGGCTCGCGCAACATACGCTGACGCAAATCATCACCTTCTCTTTCGAACCACTTCATTTTTTCGAACATAGTTTTACCCGGTACATCAAGCACGCCACCGGTGATCACGCGTCCAGGTTCGCCGCACGCATGTGCATCAACTGCTGTTATCATTTTGTTAAATTGCATGATTTCCTTTTTCCTACTGCTGTTTTTTCTGATATACTCGTAACTTCGCGACAAACGCCCACTTTGTACTGTTTGATAGCCTGTACCACGTTAACCATGCTCTTCTTATCTGACCCACTTTATATTCGCAATTTATTGGCCGAACCTACAAACTCTCTGCCATCGGTTTCCCATTGATCAACGGTACAGTTTGATCAACGGTACAGTCGCTGTCTTCAGCCTAACACCCAAATTCGTCAGGATTTATGCGGTTGCGGGTTGCGTAGCGGTTGTTTCTTGTCTGAAAACCACGATTTGAATCAGTTCTATTTATTAAGGCCATTCCAAAAATTAAAATATACGTTATGGCCGCAAGCTGATCCAGAAAAACCGATGAGACACATATAATTATTTTTCTGGATTAGCCTAACAATTTATGCTGAGCAATTATATTCACCCGAAAAGTTTTGCGCCACCTCTTCAAAAACAGGGATGAGACAAAACTTTTCTGGAGAATTATATGTTAAGACCAAAAGAGGTACTACAATGAATAATACCCGAATTTTGCCATTTACACGCACTGCGACGAAGCGCTGTGTGACCTTTGGCACACTAATTTTTGCCCTGTTGATCTCACTCTTTCCGCCGCCACTCTCCACGCTTCATGCCGCCGAGATGAATGATCCATCTGATAATATAACGCTTTACATGCCAATTATAGGCGCTGCGGAATTTCAGACCGTCTCTTCTACGTTGGGTGTTGATGAGGCACCCTCTACTGCACTACCCGTGGATGATACTTCGGCGGATGATACTTCGGTAGATGAAGTTTTGGCTGATGAGTGGGTGGCTTCGTATTGGAATAATGAGTCGTTGAGTGGACCACCGCTTGTGGTGCGTAATGAGCCGCTGCTAGAACATTACTGGTTTGCTGGCGAATCACCGCTGCCCGGTTTCCCGTCATCGAACTGGTCTGTGCGCTGGACGCGCACGGCTATTTTCGAGGCACACAATTATCGGTTTTTCGCCACAAGCGATGATGGTATGCGCGTTTATGTTGATGGACAGCTACTTGTTGATCAATGGCGCGAGCAGTCGGTTCAGACCTATACCGCGGATGTTGTTTTGGCCGCGGGCGCGCACGAAATCTGGGTTGAATATTATGAAACGCGTGGGCCTGGCGTGGCAAAATTGACGTGGGAAAAGGCCGAAACTCTGCCGACTGATAGCTGGCGTGGTGAGTACTTTAACAATACCGAACTGGACGGAATGCCTGTTTTGATTCGGGCTGATGACAAAATTGATTTTGATTGGGGCGATGATTCTCCGGCACCGGGCACTGTCAATGCAAATGATTTTTCGGTCCGCTGGAGCCGCAACGTCTATTTTCCCGAGGGGCGTTATAAGTTTGAGACAAAGACCAATGATGGCGTGCGGCTTTATATAGATGACATGCTTATTATTGATCAGTGGCGTTCGATGTCAACGACCAAGTATACAGAAAAGGTCCGCCTGACTGAGGGGAATCATCGCATTCGCATGGAGTATTTTGATGATGGTAATGCCGTGGCGCGTTTAACTTGGAGCACCACGAGCGGATCGGTAAATCGCGATGTGGGCAATATTATCACATGCGTGCCAAAGAATCCACCCGCCTATGCCTGGATCCGAATTTATCGCCGTTCTGGAGATGAATGGGTAAAGGTGACGCAAAAAGGGATCGGCTCGATTCATCCAAGTGGCTTTTTGAAGATCGATGGATTAGAGGTCGATACGGGCGCGTATGGTCATGGTGGTCATCCCTATCGCGTAGAGCAGTGGATCAACAATCAACTGACGCGCTCGGTTGGCAACACGGATGCAGGCGAGGCAGAGTTCCGCATCTACCCCGCTCAGGATAACCAGACGCCGTGGGGATGCCCGTAGCTGTCTGACAAGATGAAACTGCTGACAAGATGACAAGATGACAAGGTGATAAGGTGAGGCGTAAAAAAGAAGCCCGATATCCAAGAGATATCGGGCTTCTTTTTTACTATGTGTCTTTTGTACAGTTTATTGGCTCGGTTGGCCGATGACAATAACGCGATGCGATGCGCTGCCGGGGGGCCAGCAGGAGATGAGCGTGATGCGTTCGTCTCCAAAATCTTTCATGTACTTTGCATTTTCGGCACGCTGCGCCCGGTTGGCGTATTCTTCGGGCACAATAATTACGTTGTCGATTGTGTATTGATGAGATTCGTCATCCTGCCAAAGAACGATTTCATCGCCCTCTTCTAGCTTATAGAGATCGCGGAAGATGGAGCCACCAATCGTGTTATGACCGCTCAATACAACGTTGCCGTTTCTATCCGGCAGCGCACTGTTCATGTGCCAACCCGCGGCATTATCGACCACATCCCAATCGGTAGAAAAGGTGCCGTCTTCTTTCTGCACGCGACTCCAGCCCATCGGCTCTACAACCGTATCCACACCGATTGCTGGAACTTGCAGACGCTGCGGCGGATCGTTAGAGAGTGATGCTGGTATAGCGGTTGGTACTACTGTGGCGGTTGGCGCTGTGGCGGTTGGCGATGTGTAAGACGGAGGCGTAAAGGTTGGTGTTGGTCTACTTTGGGCAGATTGAGTGGATGCAACAGCATTTGACGAACTACCAGTGCTTGACGAACTACCCGCGCTCGACGAACGGCCTGTGCTTTTCTTGATCACAACCGATGCTGCGGATCCGCGGCTTGGGACAAAATCTTCGCCAATGGCGGCATCGCGCTGCGATCCACTATAGAGCATGGTGCGGAACGAGTACGCTTCGCCAGGGTTAAAATCGAAGCCCGGCAATTGTGAGAAATTGGCAATGCCAAACTCAAAGTCAGGCGTGCTTGGATTGGGCAGCGAATACATAGTCACTGCATTGGGCAGACGCTCGCCAAAGCCTCTATATGGCGAAAGGGTCGTGCCTGTAAACTCGTAAACGCCAAAATCTGTCAGGCTGCTATCTTGCGAGACACCTATCGCAATATCAAAGTCGCCAACCGAAAGCGTTCGATAATCATTATCGGTATCAATAAGTAGCGCAACGGATTCGGATTGACCAAAGCGGGCGATATCCGTCCCCTTATCTTGACGCATAACAGCCCCGGTGCGATCTGGGTTGCCGTCGTTATCAGCATCACCACAAACGGTGAAACAGTCGATACCGATAAACATCATATCAAGTTCGGTATCATATTCCATATAAATGGCGTTAACATCCCACCCGCTAATATCGCTGCGGGCATAGGGTGGTGAGGGCATGAAAACATCTGGCGTACCCGAGTTGGCTGTCTCTGTGCTGCTATTGCTTTGTCTCTTGGGATTGTCTACAATGATAACGGCATCGGAGTCTTCAAAATCTGTTGGTACATCGCCAGTAAAAATCGAAATGGCGTGGGTCTGTGTTGGAGAAAATGTTTGTGCGGCGAATAGTATAATGAGACCCAAACACGTAAGGACTTGGATAACTCTTTTTCTTTCTATCATTTCACTTCCTAAATAAGTTTGGATAATTCTTGGCGCGTATCACGGTCGCGCATCCTGCCAAAATATATACCGAGCGGCACAATAAAGTACATTTTTTCACTTTATATTGCGTTCATGCAAAGTTGTAATTCTATGCCGCCGCGAAGTATAGTAAAGGCATTTTACCTTACGTGTTCAAAGGTATCAATTTTGCACGGACTGATAGGGCTTTTAGGTTTGGAACGAAAGCATAGAGTAAGGGCGTTGTAGAGAAAAATCGTGTCTACGTTCTACGCCGCCATTTGCGCGCCATACGCAAGATCGACTCATCACCAATCTGCGTTTCGATCTGCTCAGCAGAAAACCAGGCAAGATCATTCGACTCATCGCTGACGATAAACGGTTCGTTACCTGTTGCGCGGATCAAATAGCGCACATCATAAT
>JAUKWC010040399.1:0-12803 GCA_032356245.1 Endocladia muricata | reverse complement strand
CTCCTCCACCTCCACCCCATCCGTCATTTGCTGCGGTCTAAGCTGTCTCGACATGGAGCTGCACAATCTCCCCCCCCCTTGCACGCGCGAGTCCATCACACGCTTTTCGCACGCCACCTACACTGCCGGCGGCTCCTCCCCGCAGACCTCTCGCGCCCTCGCCTCTCTAGGCGTCCGCAGCAGTGCCCTCACGATCATCGGCGCAGATCCTCACGGAGACACGCTGCGCTCTCTTCTCGCCGACGCCGGTGTCGACACGTCGCATCTCGTCGTGCGCCCGGATGTCGGCGGCACTGCCCTGGCCGTGCTCCCGCTCTACTCGGACGGAACGCGCGGCTGCTTTGTCACACTGGGCGCCAATTTGTGTGCAGGCGTGGATGAGCTGTTGAAGGGGGTTGTGGAATGGGGGGGGGGTGTACGCCTGTTTCATTTCGGGTATCCGCATTTGATGCCGCGCCTGCAGGGCAAGGCCTTGTATGAGTTGTTTAAGCAGGTGCGCGAGGCGGCGCCGGGGGTGCGAATAACCCTCGATGTCAACGGGGCGGAGCGTGCAGAGACGGAAATGGAACCGGTGGTGTGCCCGGCGTTGCGCGTGGTGACCGCCTTGCATGCGAATTTGGAGGAGGCATGTACGATCTCCGGATTCGCCTCTGCATCCGAGGCTGCGGTTATGTCAGCGGCGGACATTCGGCGCGTGGCCAAATGGTTTACGGGACGTGGGGTGGGCATGGTGTGCATCACGTGTGGGCGTGACGGGGTGTTTGTGGGGACGGGGGGCGGGGGAGGAGATGTGGGATGGCGTGAGCGAACGAGGGTGGGGGATAGAGTGGAGGAGGGGGTGTTTGTGTATCGGGGGGCGTTTGAGGTGACGGAGGGAGTGGCGGTGAACGCGAGTGGTGCGGGCGATGCGTTTTGTGCTGGCGTACTTGCGGAATTGATGGAAGAGGATCCTGGAAAGGTGGAGAGCGTGGCGGATGCGGGGTTGGCGGGGGCGTTGTGGAGGATTGATCCGGTCGTTGGGAAGGGTGAGGGACCGATCAAGGGGGTGCGGCGGTTATTAGATGAGGTAAAGGGAAGGCGGAGATTGCCAGCTCGCGAAAGCCTTCGTCTGAAGGAGGTCGAAGGGCTTCGATAGAATCCAAACAGGTTCCCCTACGTGTCTTTGCGCAAACATGTAGGCTGTAACGCAATACTTGAGCATGCGAGGAAGCGAAAATTGTTGAGCATGCTCGTGGGTCACCTTCCTCGAAAACTACGAAGATATGGGCATGCCTGAACTGTTCGGACAAAAGCCAGGCATTGTCACTGTATCATTGTACAAGAAGAAACCATCTGGAATACAAGCTGTACAAAAATCATCCAGTCACAAAACTGACGAACGATTTCACTTAGTCGGTGGACAAGTTAATGGTACCACCAGCGCGGATCTGTCCCCACCCGATAAGTCTCCAATGCTTATCGATTCTACGTGACAAAGCAATCTTCTCACCTACTGAAGTACACACAGGAGTTGACAATGAAAACTTGGCAAGATCTCTCTTCACAGCAGTGACCTTCCCGCCTGAGCTGGTACTTCCAATGTTGAGCATCAGCATTTCGCCCTTGTCCAACCTCGAAACCTTTGCTTGTTTGCTATCACCCTCCGTCTTCATGCCAAGCAACCGACGCAGCAAGTAAAAGTTCACCTCGAGGTCCGTGTAAACATCTGGCAACTGCCCCTTCGCCCCCAGCACCTGCCCGACTAGTCGATCCGCACGTGTGAGCGTAGGATCAATCTTTGTACCCACACCAATCAAACCTCCCGGAACGGCAAATTGTAAATCATTCTGCTCCGCATGCATGGAGCGGATAACACTCACGATTGGGCTGCAAGCCATTTTCCCATGGCTGTCGCGGAAACTGATTCCAGGTCGCACCTCAATCGGGTCTCCTACCTTCAGGACGCCCTGCATGATTGAGCCACCTGCGACTCCACCCTTCAAATCGTCCACCTCCTCGCCTGGCTTGTTGACGTCGAAACTGCGGATCACGATCATCCGGGGCGAGCTCATAAAGTCACGCGTCGGAATGGGCACCTTCTTGATGAGGTACTCAACGACAACGTCAATGTTGTACTTAAGCTGCGCGGAGATAGGAATAATCGGCGAATCTTCAGCAACAGTGCCAGTCGTAAACTCTCGGATTTGCTCAAACTGTGCTTCAGCATGCGTTTCCTTGACAAGATCAATCTTGTTCTGCAAGATGATTATATTTCGCAGCCTCATAATCTCAACAGCGGCCAAATGCTCACTAGTTTGCGGTTGTGGGCATGGCTCGTTTCCTGCGATGAGAAGCAAAGCAGCGTCCATGACGGCTGCCCCATTAAGCATGGTAGCCATCAGAATATCGTGCCCTGGACAGTCCACAAACGACACATGTCGCATCAGCGTCATGTTGCCCGCACATCCTGGCACTTCGCACGCGGGCGTGTCCTCCTTTGATGACCCGTACGCACGGTAGCATGACGGCCTTGGGCACGCCTCGTCACTGCATTTGTACAACTTTGCATTTGCGTACCCGAGCTTGATAGTGATATTACGCTCATGCTCCGTCTTGAAGCGGACCGTCTGCACGCCGGAGATGGCCTTCACGACAGTCGACTTTCCATGCGCGACATGACCGATGGTGCCTATGTTAATGGTTGCTTGACGAGATATTACCTCCGGGGAAAGAGGCGTAAGCTTTGAGACATTCAGAGTTGTGATATCTTGAACCGCTAATCCCGCCATAGTGGGCTTTGCTCAAGTAAGAGGCAACTCAACTTCAATCCAAGTCACCGGTAATGTGCCTTCCTGAAATTTAGATTTGCAAGAAGCCCACGCTGCAAGTTTCAGATATGGCTCTTCGCGGAAGATTAGGTCAGATCAGTTCCGTGGTACGAGGCGCAATGATTGTTACGGTAAGGTTCGAGCAAAATGAATCAACACAGTTCAACGTCGCTCTGGATCTTCTCAACCGGGACTTAGGAGTTGTGACAATGGTAGCCAAACACTCATAATGTTTTGGGACGGGCCGCCGTGCAAACGGAAATTTACGAAATGTTTTCAATATATTTCAAAATTCAATACAATTTCAGGAATTTCTAATATTTACCAGTATGACTCCAGATGTCTAATGTCTATTGGACATCAGTTTGCATCATATGAGGCCAGGTTCGGCCTAGTATGAGGCCCGCGGAATGAAAACATTACAAAAAACCAAATTACACAGTGCGCTACGTAAAATAAGGATAATGGCAGCTGTACAGTAAATGTTTTGTTGGCCTGCAGTGCGTAAGACTACTTCCTCAGCTTTTGTCTCATTCGCCCTCATCGTGGTGAAACGGGTTTGACGAGCTATCGAGAAAATACAACATTGTCGTCTTGCCGGGACCTTACGTCGCTTCGACTAACCGTACAAGAACACTCCCAGACCTCTCTTCCGACAGTAGAATTGGCCGATCTCGTCGAGTAAAAGTACTCGATTCTTGGCAGAGAAAATTGACCTCATACGCACCCAGTTGTCCAATAGACTTAAGATATGTTGCCACGAAGATAGTTGGAAAAGACCAGTCGCGAGACACGAGTTGCCGAAAAAGAATCAAGATCCAAAGCTACTGTAGACCGAAAGAGCCGCTGGCAACTGGCATATCACCGGCCCTTTTGAGCATTTCCGTCCAGTTTCCGTGTAGAAAAACGAGCGCTTCTAGTGAGCCTCACACAAACCTCTTGCCTCCGTGTGCGTGTCTTTGTGTGTGGACTAGAACCCCTGGTCTTCGGCCAGATATGCATGTAGGACCTCTGGAGCACACAAGCAGTAAAAAGCCACCATTGCAGTGGCTCTTTCATGCTTGCGTATTAGGCAACAAACAACCAAACAGTACACCCCTTGATACCGTTTGGTCGCTTGTTATAGGCGATCAGAAGAGAGTAAGATTTGGATGACACACATTGAAGAGGGCAGGCATCAGACATTCGACACCAATGTTTTTTTTTGTAAATTAGTTCTCTCTCCTTCCTATGAATTCGTTCGCCGAAACCGTCAAATCCTCGGACTCTCCCCACAACATCTAGCGGCAATTGCTACAAGCAACATTAGCGTTTAGATAGTGTACTGTACCGTGTGGACAAAATCGGCAGCAGTTTAAAAAACGCAAATACAAGCATTAAGCAATAAAATCCATCGTCATGCAAGAATCGATGAACCAGTGTTCCCCATTGCGTAGTCACGTGCAACCTACCGCGATACTCTACTATCAACGGTACATCGGGGATTGCAGGTAGCTGAAAAGAATCAACTTTCAGTGCATAACAGGCAGAGCTACCAACTCGCCGTAATTTCGTAACTCTGAGATCTGCATCCACATCTCAACCAGGAGGAAGACAATTATTACTGTCACATGAATGCAGGGCGATTGTATTCTAAACTGTACTTTACAGCTAAACGACACACCTAACTGTGAAACTCTCGACACCTCAACAAGCGGTTGGCACCCTGCGACGGCGATTACCAAACCACTTCTTTTGGTGCAGAGACAGAAGTAGACTTTGATGAACGATCGATCCCCAGAACTCAAATATGTACAAGTGTTTCCTCTGCCACCCAGGCTAGAGCACTCACAAGCCCAAAGTAAGCGACCTGGAACAGCTAGCATGAACCCAACATGACCATCCACCCCCCGGCAGTTGCTCTCTAATACCCACAAACATCAATCCGCCGAACTGTTTCGGCTGTAGGGATCCGTAGCATCATCTCCAGTACTATCATCTTCGCGGACGTGACGCTCTCGCCGTGGTTTGTGGTGGCCGTGCTGATGGTGGTGTTTTTGCCTGCGCCGCGATGCAGAAGATGCACCGGCTGCAGAAGAGGCAGACGATTCTGATGTTTTCGAGGAACGCCGCAACTCTCCGCCAATGGACTGCTTGGCCGCACCCTGAGCCTCAATCTGTTCTGGAGAGCTCTTAGGCGAGCGGCATTCCTGACAAAGAGCATACACTTCGCCACTAGAATACCGCTACGCAATATGTTTCATATGACAAAACATCTCAAACCCTGTTAGAATCGCAAATCGTGCTGGACCAGCTGCGCGCAAATACCTCCAGTTCAGAATATGGGGAAGATCGTACATATGCTGGGCGCGAGCGACAGGCGATGCAGAGAGCCAGGACGCCAACGGACTTTTCAAGGTCTTTCAGATAGCGTCCCTTGCACGTACGCGCAGCTGGACGTTTTGAGGAGCGCCGACCGCGGGTATGAAGCTGTTCGGCGCAGACATGACAGGCGCACTCGTTGCAATCGGTGCAGTAGACGCTCGCAGACGCGCGCTCGCAGCCGTCGCAGAGAACACGGATGACCTTAACAGGCCGACGACGAGTCTCTGTATCCATGATTGGAAGAGAGGGGCCAGTACAAAGTGTGCGTCAGGGAGATTTGCGAGATGTTGAAGGTAGGGGAGGGGGGGGGGGGGGCAACTTCAGCGTTCCCGCCTCCTCGCCAGCGGGAAAAAAAATACCGGACTCGAAAAAGGAGGCTTGATGGAGAAGTGCAACATTTATAAGGAGGATGTCTGTTTCGGTAAGGGCATATCTAAGTTTCGAAGCGGCGATGAGCGACTGGGCTCAGTTGATTCCAACTTTCATTGCAGTGGCAGGCAGGAGATGACAGGGCGATGCCCAACAGGCAAGACTTGAGATTTGTGGCAAAGAGTACGGTCGTAGAGGAGGCGGATGCATAACATTGACTGGTGCTCAGAGAGAATGGCGTGGCAACGGCTGTGGAAGGAACGCGACATACACACGAGATATTTCACAAGTGTCCAATGAAAACGTGCCAGGTACAACTAAAATGAGATACAGGTAGGATCGAAAAGATTTCGCCGCAAGTGCCAGCGTGTGTGCCCCGTTCATCCACTCGATTTTTCTCGAAACGACGCTTCTTCTCATATGCGCGCATGTCTCATCGAAGCAACAGATACACGAGCAGAACAAATACAAACGCCATTATAGTCAAGACGCACACATGACCGCCTCCCCTGCTGGTTGCCAACCGCTTCACTTCTGTCATCGTTCGCTTCAAGGCCGAACCGGCATCATCGAATGTTCCTCCCATCCCCTCCAAAAATCCATTCTGCTCCCGCACTTCCGTCCCCAGATCAAGTGCCAACTAGATGTCGATAAGCGCATGCGCACCACACACAAAAGGGTTAGTATCTCGCGAGCATTGTGCACTTCTCATCGCAAAATGCACGGCGCAAGATCTCGCTCAATACGAACATGTCTCATCTCTCCGACGCGCCCTCGCAACCCGTCTACCGCCTGGCTATTCGATACCTCCAAGCTCTCGCGTTCGCTTGCCATAGCCACACTGCTGCCCGCAGGGCCGGCACCTCCGCCTGCCGGGCGTCGTTGATGAGCACCAAATAAAAGCGCGCGGCGGTGGTCATCCTCTGTTTTCGACCCGCGAAGCGCCATGACATGCAAACTCCTGCGTGGGCAGGACTCTCTGCACTCGCTTGCAAGTGAAGGTGACGACTCTTTTCGGCCGCCTTCTGCTTGAGCCCTGCGGATCCGCCAGTATCAATCTCTCCCGCAGCCAGAGGCCCCGAAAATGGACTGTTTGAAGTATTATACGTCGTCGTGGCGCGAGACGGCAAGAATTTCTCACGATGGTAGGGCAAATTAGCAGAGCTGCGACAAGTGACAGGGATAGCCTCAGGTCCGGCAGTGGGGAGGCGTTTGCAGATTGAGGGGTGAATAGAGTCGTCGGCGTTCCGTGTGTGGCGAAGGATTGACCACGACGATTTCAGCGCCGCGCAGCGATACAAACGAAGTGCCCATCCGAGAGGACGATTCGAGTTGTGCCGTCGTGTTGTGCACTTGCTGGTAACCCAACAGGGCCTGACATTCCGCCCATGTGCACTAACGCCGCCCACTCTAAAATCGGATTTATGTCAGTCACTTTGCATGGTTTCTGAACCACCGATACAGTGCCACATTGCCACGTTGCCACGCTACAACCATATAAAACCCATTTCTTTCCAAACTTTCAGTATAGTTTGAGGTTTCCACGTGTCCAGCGGATCAAGAACTGTGGTGTGCACGCAAAAAGTCAAACCAATTCTCATTTACTTTTTGCGGAGAGAATGGTTTGGTGTCAGATCGGTGCACTGCAATTCCGCACTCCCCGCGGAAACGCCGGTCCTAAACCTTTTCTCACCAACGCCCGTCTCTACCACACCCTACCCACCCATGGTGCGTCGGGCATCGAACCCCTCCCTTTCTCGCCGCCGAGCGCCCCGTTGCCCGGCCTCGCCCTCCTCCCCTATTCGCAATGCGTCTGTCGCGGCGCACATCGTCGGCGGCGGTAACGACGGCGTCGCGCTCGGCCGGTCCGTATTGTTCGCACTGCGCACGGTCGCTGGCAGGCCACGATGCCTACATTCTATGCGCTGCACCCGAGTGCATGTCTCTCCCGCTCTGCGTCGACTGCTTCTCAGTCGGCGCGGCAAATGTGGCCCCTCACCGCGTCGACCATCCGTACAGGGTGGAAGAGCGCGTGGAGATGCCGGTATATGCAGAGGAGTGGACCGCGCACGAGGAAGCCAGGTTCCTGCACGCGTTGATGGAGCACGGACCGTGTCATTGGAAAGAGGTGGCCGATTACGTAAGGAGTAAGAGCTTTCGAAAATGCGAGGCGCACTATCTTGACGTTTACTTGGGTGGTAAAAATGCGCCACTTCCGGATGATGACGCACTAGAGATAGAAGCGGAGCGCAACAGGGAGGCTTTGCAAGCTCCTGCCGCTGGCATACCGATTAAGGAAGATGGAGGTGCGGGAGGGAGTATTGGTATGAGCAAGTCCGGGAAGACCGGGAAGATAGGTAAGTCGCGAAAGTCGGGAAAGCTGGGGCGTGTGGGAAAGAACGGCAAAGCCTCAAAAGTTGGGCAAGCTACGGGTGATGGAAAGGGTGGGGCGGGATCAAATACGGAGATGGTTAACGATGGCATCAGCGCGGATGGGGAGGAGGTGGGTGGCGATGGGCGTACGGTGCGGAACTCATCGGCCAACAAGCCTACGGGGTCATTGGAGGGCTTTATGCCTCTGCGTGGCGATTTTGACGTTGAATGGGACGACAATGCTGAGATTCTCATAGCCGATCTTACGATTGGCACCGAGGATACGGCTGAAGAACGTGAGCTAAAAGCTCGATTGCTTGAGATGTACGACAATCGATTGCGGCGAAGGGATGGGGTAAAGGAGTTTTTGTTTGCGAATGGCTTGCTGGATTTCACAAAGCTCAAAGGTCCGGACCGGCGTGCCACTCGCGACGAGAAAGAACTGGCTGCTCGTCTTGAAGTCTTCAAGCGACATCTGCAACCAGCAGATTTCGCAGCATTTCGTAGCTCAGTCTTAACTGAATATAAGCTTTCCAAAAGCTTGTACAAAAGCTCTCAATGCCGTGGTGCTGGCGTGCGCCATCAATCTGAGATGGATATCTATGAGCTTGAGCGCAAAATTCGTGCCAATCGTTTGGCAGAGATGCATAAGGCCAGCGCCAATGCATTGAGCGGCCGCGTCTCTACGAGCCCGGTCGATACGAATGGAACAGTAGATGGTGACGAGGGCAAGCTCGAACGTGCGAAAATGAGTCTGAGCCCGAGCTCAAATCGTGTGTCGCACCCTACTCCCAGTCCTAGCCCTAGTGCCGGTCCGAATACTCTGCCGGTACTTTCTGCGGGGCAGGAAACGATTAGGACTGCAAGTCCCACAAAACAGCTTGAGGGTAAGATTGATGGTAAAACGGGCAGTGCGTTTCCAGTAATACTATCAGGGTCAGCCCAGACGACCAGTAACCCGATTCCTGGAGCGCTTCCTGGAGAGTCAAAAACCGCGACTCAGCGAAAGATCCGCGAGCAGAAGCGTATAATGCGCAGTCCTTATCCACAGCTGCAGGCTATGCCAGTGAATCACTTGGAAGATGCTGCCAAACTCACGAAAGCCGAGAAGAAAGTATGTTCTTGTTTGGGAATTGTGCCGAAGGACTTCCTAAGAATGCGCGATGCGATGCTGGCGTCTGCCACAGAGGAGACGCGAAGAACTCGCAGATCAGGGAGCAAAGATAGAGATGGAGACTCCACTTTCGCTCTGACATTGAGGACCAGCCGCGCGCTCGCAAATGGGAACACGAATCGTGTTGATGGTCTCCATGACGGCAGACAGCGCGTGAACATATCTCGCAGACCTGTGACACGCAGCGCGAGAGCTGAGACGTCCAGTAGTTCAGGACTATATGAACCTGTCGGGCCGTTGGTCCATCGCGTGCGGATGCGGAAAGCGGCCCAGGGTCCGGGGGGGCTGTCGGGAAATCCTGCGCCTTGCGGTGAACACAGAGACATTGTCACGGTTGGTGTGCAAGTAGAACGTGTTCCCGAGTCCAATTATTCAGCTGAGGTCAATGGATCTACATTTGAGGAGAGACAGCCAAATCAGACTAGTCGGGGCACAGGCACGAATTCAACTGGAGCAAGACCGGAAGGTGAAAATGGTGTCTTTTCAATCCCCCGGTCTGTTGATGTGGAGCCTGTCGGATATGCTCGGCTCGGGGTCTCTGGTGCAGCCGCAGAAATTTGCGAGAAGACTACGCGGAAAGAAGAAGCGATGGACGGTTCTTGTGTGAAAATGGACAAAAATGATATCGGAGCTGGGGGTGTGGACAATGTCGACAAGCGCCCAGTCGAGCAGCACGATTTCTCTGCATCTCTTCCAGATGGAAAGATTATGGATTTGCCAAACACTGCATCATGCGTAGCAATAGTGCGTAATAACGAAACCCAGCGTATAGCTGTAGACGAGATTGTCACCCACCAGAGTGGGGAACAGAGAAGGACAGAAGTGGCTACAGATACTGCTCAGGTTGATCAGTCAGTGGTTGAACCCGCGGGTGGCGACAAGAGGGATATTTTCGACGAGGTCACCGGTGTCGCGAACTTAAATGCGGATCAGCAGAAGTCTGTCGGATTAGGAGCAGGCTCGAAGCCGTCTCCACTCGGAGTTGAGTCGACTTCGAATTTACCGTGTGGGAAGGATCCGAGCAACATAGCGAGAGGCTGTGAAGCGGAGATCTCTGGCAATGTGGATATGCATGAGTCTCATGAGGCACGAGCTCCAAGTGAGGACCGAAAGGGGAAAACTGGACAAACAATATCGGGGGTGTCGATAATTGTCCCAAACGGGCTTCCGGTTGCCAATGTAAATTTAGCGGCAAACGCAACGGTTGTAGTATTGGCGGATCAGATTAAGTCAGACCGTACATCCTCTTTGCAAGGGATCTTGCCGACCATGAAAGAGTATCGGGACAACACCGAGGGCAGGCATGCCGCTCGAGTAGGTTCACCTGAGCAAGCAGAGCAAGATTTGGTGGATCTGACCAACGAACCGAGCGAGAACGAGGTGCAAGCAGACACCGATATCGTGGACGCGACTAGTACGAGAAGGCATGGTGTGACGAGAAGGAGAAGTTCTCGAAACCGACCCGTTTCTACAGTTGCAAGGGATACTAGTGCCGAGAAAAGCGGTGTTGTAAGTACCCTAAAGCATGATCGTCAAGCTCTTAGAAGGGCAGCCGCAACCACCTCTAGTGCCGATAACTCTGCGTCCAATGATGCAATCAAGCCCGAAAGCGAGGCCCCTGCCGAACCAGAGTCGAAACGCACCGAACAGCAATGTCGCCTTCGCAAAAAAGAGCGTTCTCGTGCCGGACTTGCTGATGCGCCAGCTGCTATTGAGAGCACTCGCTGCCGCGATGGAGTCGAAAGTTCAATTACTGAACAGCATGTAAACGACGGGACCAGAGTTGAACACGAGAAACCCGCTATCAATCAAGGAGTACGACGGCATAGTCAGAAATATGATGAAGAGAGCGCTGACGAAGAACTCATAGATGAAGGCCAAGGTAATATTAGTCCATCAGATTCTGCCGACATGGGCTACCACGAGGACTCGAGGGATTATCTCGATATTCCACGCACGAATCCAACTGCTCAGCCGCAAAATGCAAGCCAAGAACCATCCGAGGCAGTCGCCATTAGAGGGAGAAGGCGCATGAGCCAGAGTCGGAGGCCTCGAGTGATTGAAGATGAAGGATTGGAAAACCAGCCTATGCCTTCATCTCCGAATTCATCGGATTCTGCTCAATCTTCTGGTTCATCCGAATCGCTGGAGTCATCTCGTTCTTCAGAATCTTCAGTTTCTGACGGGGAGAGCGAGGATGCCTTCGTATTGAACAATGAAGAAGTCGACGGAAGCAGCAGTGGTGAAGAGCAGATGACACGCAAAGGGCGAGTTGCTGTTGCACCAACGCCGACGAGAAAATCTTCACGAATTCGAAAGCCCAACATTCGCTTGCTGGATTCGCGGGATATCAAGGCGGCTCGTGAAAAGAAACGCGCCAAAACTCGGCTAAACAAAGTGCCTCGTGCTCTTGCGCGTCTAAGAGATGACGTTGTCGACGGTGGGGAAGATGCCGAGGAGGATGAAACACGACCCAATAGATCGAGCTCCAAACGTTCTTCTTTTGCTGCCGGGGTGTCGTCTCGAAATCGCAAACGGGCGATATCCGACGTAGCTGCGCCGGCCGAGACCCTCACACGAGCAAAGTCCAGCCGGTACAAACTCAGGCAACGTTCTCGCAATTAAATGCACAGATTTGTACATACGCAACGCTAACTCGGTAAACTCTAAACAGGTGCGACGCACCTCAACATTTTTACTTTTTGTCGATCATCTAGTAACTCCTTCGTGTCGACTGAATCAGTGTTGACAGCGATGAAACAGCTGCGTCAGACACAGACATGACGCTTCCCAATGTTGACGACGCGCGCACACGCAACTGTTCGGAATCCTCCAAGCGCATCTCCAAAAAACGCCATGTCTCCTCCCGACCCGGCGACCGATCTGTCAACCAGTACAGCTCCGTCGCCTGATATGCAAGCCCAAGCACTGCCCGATCGGTATACCAAGAAAACTGTGCACGCACAACAGTAAAAGACAACCACACGTCAGAATCACACCATCCACTCCATTCGCCTCTCCCCCCTTTCCCCCCTTCCCCTCTTCCATCCGCCTGCCCATGCTCATGCGCTCGCATTTGGTCGCCATCCGAACACGCACGCACAAAGTCGCTACAAAGAAGCGTCACAACGCACATCCGGGTCGCGATACCCCGCAAAATGCGCCACTTCGTCGACAACCATTGCCTTGCCGCGGGTCACTCTCCCCGCCTCTGCCGGCCGTGCTTGCAGCGCCAGGGCTTGCGCCCACGTCTGATGGAAACGTTCGGCCATATCTATGCGCGTGCGGATGGCGTAGGCCGCCCGTCCCGCGCGGGTCCGCCCCTGAGCGGCGTCGGGATCTGCGGACAGATGGGTCGCCAGCTGTCGGTTGCACGTGGCGGTGTATGTGTGCAGCACGTCGGCAATGCCGCGTGGGAACATGCGCGTGGCTGCGGGGGACCAGTTGAGCGAGCGAACTGCCGCGGCGATGGACTCATTCGTCCAGCCGTGTGTGGGGACGTGTAGAAGAACGGCGGCATGAAGGCGGGAGAGGTCGTCGGGGGGGTTGTGGGTGGAAGAAGGGGGAGGCTGCGGAGGGGTTGTGGTTGTGGTTACGTGGCGAGGATGGAGGATGGGGCGGGTGAGGGTGTGGGATAGAGGAGGGAGAGGGCGGCAGAGGCGTGCGAGGGACAACATGGTGGGAGGGTAGAGGATAGAGGGTAGAGGAGGAGGGGG